>AWWV01015460.1:0-25518 GCA_001974805.1 Corchorus capsularis | reverse complement strand
GCAACTAAGTAATTGACAATATCAGCATACCAGGGAAGTTGAGAAACAGCAAACAATTCTTCAAAAGGCAGCACTTCTTTGATTGTGATTTCCTCCTTCTTACTTTCAATTCTACTTAGGTGATCGGCAACAACATTCTCAGCTCCTTTCTTGTCTCGTATTTCGATATCAAACTCTTAAAATAACAAAAGCCATTGCATAAGCCTAGCTTTTGCTTCTTTCTTTTTCATTAGATATCTCAATGCAGCATGATCGGAGTAGATTATCACCTTAGATCCCAAAATATACAGTCTAAACTTCTCCAAAGCAAAGACAACGGCAAGCATCTCTTTTTCTGTGGTAGTGTAGTTCTTTTGAGCAGCATCTAGGGTTCTTGAAGCATAATAGATAACATGAGGTACCTTGTCAACTCTCTGACCTAGAACAGCTCCAATGGCAACGTCACTTGCATCACACATGATCTCGAACGGTAGTTTCCAATCAGGTGGCTTCACAATTGGAGTGGTGGTGAGTGCAGTCTTCCATTTATCGAATGCTTCCTTGCAATCGTCTCCAAATTCGAACTCTACATCCTTTTGTAATAGTCGACACATCGGTGCTGAGATCTTTAAGAAATCCTTGATAAATCTACGGTAGAATCCAGCATGGCCTAAGAATGAGCGGATATCTTTGACACATGTCGGATATGGCAGGTTCTGTACAACGTCGACTTTGGCTTTATCGACTTGCATCCCCTCTTTAGATACTACATTGCCTTGAACAATGCCTTGTTTTACCATAAAGTGGCATTTTTCGGCATTCAATACCAATTTGGTTTCAACACACCTTTTCAAGATGAGTTCTAGATTATTGAGATATTGATTGAAGTTATCTCCATAGACTGTAAAATCATTCACGAAAACTTCCATCTTTTCTCCCACATAATCTTGAAAGATGCTCATCATACACCTTTGAAAAGTTGCAGGTGCATTGCATAAACCAAAAGGCATTCTTGTGTAAGCATACGTACCAAAAGGGCATGTAAACGTGGTCTTCTCTTGATCTTCAGGTGCAATTGGAATTTGAAAATATCCCGAGTATCCATCTAGAAAACAATAGTAGGCCTTAGAAGCTAATCTTTCCAACATCTGATCAATGAATGGCAGCGGAAAGTGATCATTCCTTGTGGCGGAATTCAGCTTTCTGTAGTCAATGCATACTCTCCATCCATTCTGCAATCTTTGAGGAACTAGCTCTCCATCCTTGTTTTCTACGACAGTAAAACCGGACTTCTTTGGAACTACTTGGACTGGACTGACCCATTTACTATCTGATATAGCATAAATGAGACCAGCTCCAAGTAATTTAAGAACTTCATCTTTGACAACTTCAGTAAGATTCGGATTTAGTCTTCTTTGTGGCTGTCGAACTGCTACTGCATCATCTTCAAGTCGAATACTATGCATGCATGTAGTAGGACTTATTCCTTTGATATCAGCTACAGTCCATCCAATGGCTTCTTTGGGTTCCTTCAAGACTCTGATTAGTTGTTCTTCTTGTAAATTGTTCAATTTACTTGAAATAACAACAGGCAGGGTATCATTATCTCCAAGGAAAACATGTTTCAGGCCTTCAGGAAGCGGTTTCATCTTGACTTCTGGAGGTTGAATGATAGATGGTAATGGCTTGGGCGTTGGCTCCAGATTGATGTAAGAAATCGTCTCTACTTCTTCGTTGAATGATAGTTCTCTGACAGTTTCTGCTATCTCTTTTGGCATCTCGACTTCTACTTCTTCAACGTCTTGCTGATGTAAACTTTTGGGAAGGATCACTTTAAGTTCATCTTCTTGGTTGAGTTCTTGTACTTCTTATGAGTAAGTATCAATTGTGTCGACGGAATAAATAGAATGAATTTCGGCAGGAGCTTCTATTGATTCACTTATGTTGAATACAATAGGCTTTCCGTCGAATTCCATAGTGATTGTTTCTTCTTTTGCGTTGAAATCCATACTTGCTGTAATCAAAACCGGTCTTCCTAACAGTAGTGGCATTTGAGGTAGATGAATGTCATCCTCACTCATCTTCAAGACATAGAAATCTGTAGGAAAAACAAAATCTCCTATCTGCACTAAAACATTCTCAACTAAACCTTCAGGTTTATGGTTAGTTCTACCAGCAAATTGGATAATAAGATCAGTTTCAAGCAGAGGTTCTATTTTCAATTGCTTATAAACAGAATAAGGCATGATATTGATCAAAGATCCATATTCACACATAGCATTACCTACTTCATTCTTTCCTATACTACAAGGAATAGAAAAGAAACCTAAACTATTGCATTTATGATGCAATTTCCTTTGATAAGCAGCTGATATATTTTCATCCATGCAGGTCATATTTTTCACCATACTTAATCTTATTGTTGCATAATTCTCTGAGAAAAGTAAGCATACCTTGGTACTTTGGCTATTTCATCAACTAAAGGAATGTTTACCTCTAATTTCCGAAGTAAATTGAGTTGTTGAGCAAACCTCTGAGGGAATGGTAGTGGATCATACTTAGCTTGCATCTCCTCGATCCATTCTTCTTCTCATTGTTGATGTTCATCGTCTGGAACGGCAGGTACATCTTTCTTGATTTCGGTTGAAGTCTTCATATCTCCTCGAATTGGATCATCGAACACATCAATGGGTAGTAGTGTTTTAGGAAATTAGGTGTTGGAATAGATGACATCGCAGGTACTTCAGGCAATTCCATCCAATGTTGGGTTTCTTCAATAGCATTGATTCCTCTTTTTTGAATAGAAGGTTGTGAACAAACACTCATAAATTCGGCAAACATCTTTGCTAAATTTCCGCATTGAGTAGTCACTTCCTTTAACTCTTTTCGAATTTCTGCTATCTCTAAGTCCTTTGCTGCATCGGCTTCATTAGTTGTACCAAATTGATGTATATTTTCCACCATAGTATTCAGCAGCTTTCTTGCTTCTTCAGGAGTTTTGAATGTAAGTCCTCCTCCACTGGCAGGATCGACATAGGTGCGATCTTCATAAATAAGGCCATCATAAAAGTGTTGGATCAAAAGTGCTTCGCTGATGTTGTGGTAGGGGCAACTTGCGGAGATCTGATTATATCTCTCCCAGTATTGGTACCACTTTTTCGCCTTTTAATTGTTGACAAGTGTTGATCTTTCTTCTGACATCAGCACGCTTAGCTTCCGGAAAGTATTTATTCAAAAATATTGTCTCCATCTCTTTCCAAGATTTTATGGATTTGGGTGGTAGTCTTAATAACCATTCTTTTGCCTTTCCGTCTAATGTGACAGGAAATGTTCGAAGTTTCAGAGTCCTCTTCAGGCATCCCAGTGATTGTAGCACACTTCAGAAAGAAACTTTGCAGATGTTCATGAGGATTCTCATGATGTTCTCCTTGAAAAATCGGCAGCATGCGGATTACTCCTAACTTCAATTTGTAAGACATATCCATGGCTGGATAGTCAATACAAAGGGGCGGCAATTCACAGTTGAAATTCAGCTCTCGAAACGTTTGTGATTGCTCCAGTGAATCTATTCTGCAAAACAAAGATGATCAAGTGCAAATCTAATAGAAAATAAAATAAGAGAAAAAGAAAATTAAACACAATCTCCCCGGCAACGGCGCCAAAATTTATGATCCGTCGTCAGCAATCATAAAAATAATTATCCCAACAATTACTAACTAAACTAGCTAGGGCAAGTAGGGGTCGATCCCACAGAGAGAACGGCTCTTGATAACAAGCACAATGAGAAATTTCTCGCCCATTGATTCTTTTCTCTCTTGGACGGAGGATTAATTCACATCCAATTGCTACATAAAATTAAGCTGGAGTGATTAATTCACAACTTAATCTAGCCAATGTTAACTCAATCTATAATGAAAGTGTCGACCCAGTCAATCAAAACAAGCAACATAGAATTCATACAGAGATCCAAGAAATACTCAAATAAATTCTCATATAAAAGCACAAAATCTCACCATAGAATTAGTCAAGAGATCAATTAAATTCTACATTGGAGAAAAGAAAGGGATTACTCACTCATAAATTGAGTGAGCATCCACAAACAAGAAGAAGAAAACTTATCTATGGATGAAGAAGAGAAGGGGGTGGCGGCTCCTAGGATTTTTCTCATCCAAATCTTCAACTAAACAATATATCTTATGAGAATAAAAATTACATCTAAAATCTAGACCTAAGGTGGCTATTTATAGTGGAGGAACATAGATAGGGCGGTTTAGGGCTGACTTAGAATCCAAGTCAAAATAAGATTCTGGAATTTTCTGGATTTCTGTAGAAACTTCACCGGCAGATTCGAACTTGAAAACAGCAGAATTGGGCTTTGGACTTCATAGGAAAGTTGTAGACCTCGGAGTTAGCTTTCCAACGACTACTCATGGGCTCAAAACGGACATCTTATCAGAAAGTTATGGCCTTTCTACCGAGACTGCGCTGAAATCGGGCTTATATCGTAAATCTACGGGATTAATGCGGGATTTGGATATTCTTTTGGATATTAGGCCTACAAATTGGGATTTTAACTCCAATTATAGATTTATATGGGCTGAATATATTCCCATATAAATAATCCAAAAATCCTTAGCTTCAGGGCTTCTTCTGGGCTTGGCTTCAATCCTTTGCAATTTAGCTCCAATTTTCAATTGTTGCTCCTTGAAATAATTCTTCAATGATCTTCAAATCTTCAAATTATCTTCAAGAAATCTTCAAACACGAACTTTGCATCTCCAAATCTATACTCAAAATTACTCTGCTAATATCTGTGTAAAAAGTCATCAAAATAGGTCCAAAACTAATGAAAATATGCAAATTGTCAATTTCACATCTCATAAAGACTAAAAACACAAATACTTAGAAAATAAGGTATAAATGCATGTGAAAGTGGTAAAAAGTATAGAAAAATAGCCATAAAAATATGCACAATTTGAGCTCGATCAGGCTCAAAAGGGACAATTATGGATAACTTTCTGCAAGTGAAAGCAATAAGAAAGAAGGTCATTTATCATTTCAGATCTGGATATTTTGATGAAAGGCGACCCTTAAAAAGCTAAAAACCTTTTGGAAAACTCATTTTTGAAAACATTTTCTTGAAAACATTTTTTTGAAAAAATATCTCATTTTCACCATCCTGAAAATCTATGCATGACGTTGTAATTATTTTTATTCTCTTTTTGCGACCTCTTTCTTTTTTTTATGGCCCAGTTTTTTTATTTTTCTTTGATGGGAATTCGATGATTGATGTCTTCTGCCTGGTGGTCTTCTCTGATGTCCTAATTGATGAGCACTTTGTTGCTACTGAATATTGTCCCTCCACTGATCACAAGGGTGATAAAGGTGTCTCAACAATTGAAGTGGTTTGAAAAGGTGTTGTTTAGATTGACTTATTTGATCTCTGAACCAATTCATCTTCTTAAGGCCTGAAAGTGATTTGAATTTGGCCTTTCAAGTGATTTCCTCTGTGGCATGAGGAGGTTTCAGCACATCTTGATGGAAGCGTGGAATTTTTGTTCAATTTGTTTTCTAAGAAAAGAATGAGCTCTTTTGGTATCAAGGAAATTTGGGGTTAGGCAAAGTGTTGACCAATAATAGAAATACCTTTCGTAACTTTTTATTGAAAAAAACTATTTTTCTTGTTTTATCATTGAAAACCTCCTCATTCCTTTGGTCGTTGGTTAGACGAAGATTCTTGCCCCTTGCTGGGCATTTTTGAGAACTGTCTTTAAGTGGTGGTCACATGATTCTGCTAGTTTTATTCTTTTCCCTCTTTTTTTTTTAAAATAACAGAACTTTATTTAATTAAGTCGATTAATGAAAGTGCAACTATTTGAACCACTATTAACACAATGCAATCCTACATGCTAAAGATTCAAAATTCAATGATTTAAACGAAAATATTATGCTGATGTAATGCATGCGTAAGATCTGCTCCAAAGTTTCAGAAATTCCCCCTCTGGTGGGCATCCGTTGCTCCTTTGTGATTGAGCCGTATGACCCTCTATTACTCGAGAAACTGCTCAAGGTATAACTTCTGATACTGTCTTTAACTTTTGCACCCTGACATCCAGGAGTCATCTACTAGCTGGCTATCTGTTAGAGCGGGAGCGACTTTACTGGCATGGCCTGACTACCTTCAAAGTATCTAAGAGAGGAAGGTCTTTGACCCCGTTTTGCATCTCCAGTCTTTTCCACTTGCTTTACGATGTGCTTTGTCGAGTCACACATGCTTTCCTCCCCCTGAAGCTTTAAATCTTCCGCAAAGTTGCTGAGCTATCAGATTTCTTTCTATTGATAAACATTATTCTTTTATTGTGAAATGGAGTCAAAGCTATCCATGCAATGTATGAGTGAATGTCATGGTGAATGAATGAATGCATGAAGCAAAACAATGAATTTGCCCAGACAAACGAAAGATGAAGCCAATCTCAGTGAAATTCCTCTTTTCATTGCTTACGACCATTACATTGTCTTACTACATCAAACTTCAAACATGACCATAACTATATACAAAACTGACTATGAAGATAAAGCCCAAACAACTCTTCCAGTGCTCTTAGGCATAAACACCGAGGGATCTAGCTTTCCCCTAGCAAGATCAATGAGTACTTGTCGACGCTCCTTCAGAACCAAGTGATAGACGTTGACTGAAACTTGGGCTAACATTTGCTCCGAAAGTTAACTTTCCTTCTTCAATCAACCTTTGTACTTCAACTTTTAGCTTTGGGTAGTCTTCAGTCTCATGGCCCAAGGTTCCTGAATGATACTGACAATGGGCGTCGGCATTGTACCACTTGGGTCGACGATTAAGGGGCAAAGGGTGAACATATGGTAACTTTTCCAACAAACCCTGTTGCAATAGCCGTGGGAGTAATTCTGTGTAAGTGCCTGGAATTAGAATAAGATTTGCAAGCTCATTCAGTTCTTTTCTTGGAGTGGGAGGTTTGGAGATTGGCTGAGTTTTTTTCTTGTGGATGGGTGATCGAAATGGAGTGTTTGGCATGAAATTTTGTTGACAATAAGGTTGAGGCTGATGAGAGTTAGACTGGCTTCTCCATTGATCAGAGTTTGGCGGATGATAAGCTGGAAGGCAAAGAGATGGGTCGGTCAACTGGACATGGTTGTCTTGCGACTTTACTGTGTCAAAGGACTCCAGTTTCGACATGGAAGTCTTGAGCTCCTCCACTTGCTTGGTTAACCCATCCATTCCTTGTGCGATCTTGCATAAGTTTTCCCTATTTTCTGAGTCAAAAGTGATTTCATTGGTGTGTTCTGACCCTTCATGGTCGGAGTGAGTTAGTTTCGATGGTGTTTCTGAAGAGAGAAGTAAATGAGCCCCTTCTAGATCCCCACCCTTTATCAACAACTTAAGAACATGCTCCCTTAGCTTGCCAATCTCCTCAGCAAATGCTTCTTGCTTGCATTTCATCTTAATCATGTCTTTTTCCATCTTCTTCTGGTCAAACTCCAACTGATGTACTCGAGCTTCCAATAAGCTACCCATACTGCCTCAGTATCTCGGACTCCTAACTAAATGAATTGCCATGAATAGGTGAGATTTACAAGTAACCTAAGTACGAATTTACAATATGTTGATGATAATGAATGTGTATACATATGTATAAATGCATGGCAAGATGCTTTGGCAATGATAAGAATGTATGGTGACATGGCATCGATATTGAAAGAAAGTGCATGACATGGTAGAATATGCTGATGAGCAAATGCATGCTTTTGCTTGGCTATATGCAATGAGAGTAGCATAGGATATGAATACATGTGAATGCACAATGCAACCTGCAAAACAGAGGGGTTATACAGATGCGTCTGCAAAAAGAAAGCAACAAAAGTCCAAGAATGGTTAGTAACTAAACATTAATATTAACAAATAACTGGAAATTAAAGAAGAAGCATGCCCCTTCTTTTATTGATCAAAACATTTTCCTCGAAAAACACTTGGATTGTGAATCCTTTGGGGCAGGTTGGTCCATTTATTATGGGCAATGCAATTACTCATTCTACGGTTCTTGTTTTTTAAAAAACGATAAGTAAGGGTAAGAGGTGTCCCTTATGTGTTCCGACTTACATGCTGGGTTTGGTCCATTCAACCTAGAGGGAACCCAATTCGATACTACCATCACCCATAGCATTGAGTAGGTAGGATCTTCTTGGGTGGAGGTTTTTCCGCACAACCTATACGGGGACCTGGTTGGCCCCTCGAAGGCTTACGTATTATACCTCCAAAATCTAATAAGGGTGGCAAAAATGCAAATGCAAGATGCAATCTAAGTGAGTTGTGTGAAGGAACAACCTACCATTACCACATACCATACCAAATACCAAACTATTAAACTCTAAAGCTGATGCATCACAAACATGAAAACACGGCTAAGCATGAGTAAGCACAAGCAACAAAAGATGCAAAACAAGGAAGAAAAGACAAAGCAATCAATTTATTAAACACTAGATCTTGTTTAGACTAAGTGAGGTCAGACTCTCTAAAGTCCCCAGTCGAGTCGCCAAGCTGTCGCAACATGCGGGTCCGGGGTCCGAACCCTGCCGCTAACGACTTGAGGAAGGGAGTCGCCACTAATCAATTTTTAGGTGTGATTAGTCACCTGATTGACCTAGCTACTTTAAATTAGGACCAAGGCTTGGCGAGGGACCAACTAAACCTATAGGTCCGGTCTTTGCAACCTAATTCTAAGTCGGGAGTCGATTTCGTTTGGGGAAGGATTAGCAACCCCAAATGCCCGTCAAATGACGGTACCTCTAGTCTAATCTAGATCTATTACTGGTCTGAAATAAAAGATTGCTTTTAGTCCTTAATCCTATATTTTTTTGTCTTTTCTTCGTTTCAGGAGAATTGAAACCTTTTTATTTGAATGCTTAATCTTAATCTTTTTGTGTTTTCTTAAGTCTTAGAACCTTTTATTCTCTTGAATGCAAGAACATGACAAAATTGACCCTTTATCCGAAAGGGTATTTTGGGAAACTGAAACTATATGAGACAATGTGACACAACTGACCCTTTGTCTGAAAGGGTATTTTGGGAACTATAATCTAAGTGCAGGAATGTGAAGAAACTGACCCTTTATCTGAAAGGGTATTTTGGGAATACTAAACTAAAATGCAAGAAGGTGACAAAACCAACCCTTTGTCCGAAAAGGTATTTTTGGGAATCGAAAGTACTTGACTTAAATGCGGGAATGTGACAAAATTAGCCATTTGCTTGGAAGGGCATTTTGAGAAAAAGCGAGTAAAAATTAACGCCCTCCGTCCAGGAAGGGCGTTTTAGAAAGAACAAGTAAAAAGAAGTGCCTTCCGTCCGGTAAGGGTGCTTTGAGAAAAAGCAAGTAAAAAATGCCTTCCGTCCAGGAAGGGTATTTTGGGAAAAAGCAAGTAAAAAACAAAATTGAGAAAATTAGCTTTTGTCTTTGATTTTTTTGAATTTATTTATTTAGGGCGAACTCTCATTTTTAGTTTTAATTTTCCCTATTTTTTATGATTTTGCGCTAAATCTATTTATTAAAATCGAATAACTAATATAAGTGCATGAAATGCAGATGATGCATGATCTGATCATTTTTAATTAACTGGTTAAGGGTCGTTTACTAGAATAACTTCTAGGGACCCTTCCCAAGCATTATGGGGGTATCCGCAAAAGTATTCGATCTCGGAGTGGGTCCTGGGAGGTCGTGCCCGAGCACAGTTACCCAAGATCCACCCGTCATAGATAAAAATGGGTTTTACCAACCTTAGTTATTTTGTGGCATGGAGGACAATATAAATGCATGCAAATGTTTTCCTAAATTAATTTAAACCTAAAATTAATCTAGTTTTCTCCTTTTCTTTTTCTTTTTCTTTTTACCAATTTATTAAGAGAATAAACCTAATTCATAAGGTTAAGCCCTTAATCGAATTAAATCTTAACTTCGGGGACCAAATTGAACTAAATCCAGGGACTGGGTTGAAAACGCAGAACAATTATGCTCTTTATGTGAACAAACAAAGTATAACAGTACTTAATCGAACCAAAGTTGAGGGCTAAATTAAAAGGATTTAGAAGTTTACCTCCTGAAGCTTTCAATCTTCCGCAAAGCTGCTAAGCCGTACTCTTCTTCTTTTCCTCCTTTCCTCTTCCTCCTCACTTTCGCGTTTCTCTCTCTCTCTCTCTCTATACCTTCAGTCTCCTCTCTCTCTCTCAAACCCGACGCTGCACAAGGCTTCATCACCGTCGATTCACCATGGAGACCACCAGAAACGCCTCCACTACCTCCCTTTGTCCTTTCGCCCTTAATCCTGACCAACAGAAATCCGGAAAGCCTCTCAAACACTAAGGAACTACAACCCAAAATCAACTCAGGAATCAAATCCAACGATCTTAACCGGCAAATGACCAAAGGGAAATCAATTTCAGGTTCATCTACCCATTCCTACCCAAAACCCTCAAACGATTTCGAAAAGATCCTCTTCATTTTAAAATCCCAAAGTCTAATGAAACCTTACATCGCACTGTTGAAGGAAAAGAATAGGGAACTCGAAATAGAAAGAAAAGTGGAAAGGCTCTTAGAATCTTCACGGTAAGAATCTCTACCCTCTTTTCGTTGTCCCTTTTTTTGTATTTTTTGGTTTTTTTTTTGCTGTTTTTTTTCTACTGCTCTCCTCAAGAACTATGAACCCTAAAGAACTTTCCAGCTAATACTTATTCCCAAAATTTTTTTTAAAGCTAAAAGAAAATCCCCTTTTTCGAGACTGTTGATGTATATATACCCCAAATGACAAAACCCCCCTTCACCGTTCACTGCCTCTATCCTTAATGTAATGGCTCGAATGGATTTTTGTTCTAAGCACTGAATTCCCTTTCCTCTCCTTGCAAGGCTTTTAATAATCTCTTTTGTCTCCTCTGTAATTCCTATTTACAGTGAGTTCAATGCCCTTGGCTTGTCTGATTTGCTCTTTGTTTGTTGTTTTTTTTGCATTTTTGTTTGAGCTTGGTAGTGGGTGTGCCGGTTGGTGGCAATGTGTAAGGGAATTGCAGAACGAGATCATGCTTGCCCCATTTTGTCTGCTTTTTACTTTTGCAATTTTGTCTCTCTCCCTTGCAAACGCCTTGCAAATGCACCTTGGCTCAAGTGAATTCTTTTTGGCCTGCAGGGACTGCTGACGTGGCAGTGGGACGGCTTTAAGTGGTTATTGGAGCTAACTAGAGGCTGCCAACACCCTGGTGAGGTTCCTGCTTATATGCTTTAGCTGCCTCTGTCCTGCTCTTTTCTGCTCTTAACTCATCCTACACCTTCTCTTTTTCTTCCCTAGCTCTTTTCAACCGGCAATCCAGAGTCTGAACCCGCTGATCCGCTCTCATAGAACTTTCTCCCCTTTCGAAGTCCAATTTCTCCATGAGGTAGCTGTTTGCCATCTTAGCAGCTTTGTTCTTCTAGCCAAACTAGTTCTCTCTTTACATTCAGCCTTGAAGTCCTTTTTCAACTCTTGATGTCGAGCTATGGCCTTCTCTTTCAACTTCCTTTCACCTCTGGCCTCCTCTTTTGCTTCTTTGCATCTGGTGCTCATTTCTTCAGCCCTTTTCTCTGCCTCCTCTATCCTCAACATTAACTTTCGATTAACTTCTGCTATTCTTTGAGCTTCAGTACCATTGCTTTCCCTTTCCAGCTGCATTGTTAGCTTCATAACTATGTCCTCCATTTCTTCTCCTACCTCAGCTTCAAGATTGGTAGGGGGACGCACCTTTATGTCTTTTAATCTCTTCTGATGCCAATCAGGATATTCGGGTGTCACTCTTGTATCTCTTCCATCCTTTCTCACAAAGGTCATTTGTGTGAGAGTTTTTCGGAGCTCTTGAGCTTTTATCTTGGAATTTTCTTCCCCATAGACGATGTTGACACTATTCAGACCATGAGTGGCTGGAATGAATTGCTTGCTACCATACTGCCTCCTAACCATCACGGGGGAATAACTTGTGACTCCCCATAGCCCAAACAAAGGTACCCATGGGTTGAGCCCACAACAATAAGCCACCGAAGTAGTGTAGAACAAAGGAGCAACCCAATTAACTTGCCCAGCTTTAAGGGTCCCCAGGAATCTTATCCACTGTGCTTTAGTCTTGTTTTTGGGCCACTTGTTATCCAGGTATTCCCGTATGGGGTTCGACTTTATCCACTGGTAGATTGGAAGTGTGAACCGAGACTCTATACATTCAAAGTGTCCTTTGAACCAGATGGTAAACAGCTGAGAACTTCCTCCTTTCTTACGACCCTGGAACCTTCCTCCTTTCTTACGACAATGATTCAAAGACCTGATAGTTTCGGCCAGAATATTGTAACATGGTATCCACTCTTTGTATCATATATTGTAACATGGTAGCCAAATTGGCTTGGTCTTGTTCTCCTTCCATGGTACCTATAAAAAGAACAAAAATTAGTAGTAAAATTCCTCACAAGTGTGTGTGTGCTTATACCTTTGACTTGTGCTCTCATGTTTGTACTCAAGTCCTATGGATTGGCGGTCCACTACTCTCTTAATGATCTCACAAGATTTGCCTTTTACTAGCTTCAATAGGCCTAATAAGAGCAACTCCTAGGCCTAATAGGGAGGTCTTCAACTACCCTTGTCCTTCCTTGGGCATTGCGGCCTAGACCTTGACCTTCCTTCCAGCCGTATTTCTTTATTACTTGTATAGCCATAACCGCACCCTCCTTTGGTTCCTTAAAATGATCGACCTCGAAAGCCCGGAAAGAGCATTCGTAGGACCGTTCTACAGCTTCAACATATGGAGTAGCGCTTGTCTGGGCTACTATCATATCCTCTTGACCATTTACCACTACCAACTTGTCCACAGTCATAAACTTGACTTTCTGTTGTAAAGTAGAAGGTACAGCTCCTGCCATGTGAATCCAAGGCCTCCCCAAAAGGCAAGAATAAGAAGGGTCGATATCCAATACCTAGAACATCAGGTTGAAAGGAATTGATCCTATCTCCAAGCAGATCTCTAATTCTCCAATGACATCTCTCCTGGTTCCATCAAAAGCCCTAACCACCATATGGTTGGTATGGATATAAGTGGGCTCTACTGGTAAAGCTTTCAGAGTGTTTAGCGGCATGATATTTAGTGCTAAGCCATTATCAATAAGCACTCCTCCCATGCCCATATTCCCGCATTTTACTACTATATGGAGCGCCTTGATCCCTTTCCTTCCTCCTTCTGGGATTTCTTTTTCAGAGAAAGTTATGAATCCTTCTGCAGCTATATTTCCCGCCACTCGATCTAGATCATTGACTGAAATGCTTTGGGGTACATAGGCTTGGCTTAAGACTCGGAGTAGTGCATTTCGATGAGCGTCAGAATTTAAGAGCAAGCTTAGGATGGAAATCTTGGTCGGGACCCTGCACAAGGCATCCACCACGCTGTACTCACTATACTTGAAAATCTTCATGAATTCTTCGGCTTCGAAGCCGGGTATGGGCTTGGCGGTCCCTTCATCACTTCTCTCTTCTGATGACTGACCTTTCTCTATTGCTCCTTCCTTTCCTTCCCCTGGTGACTGGCTCTTTTCACCTCCTGTGCCTAAAGGGAAACTTTTTCCTTTGTCTTTTGGAGAGTAAATCCTCCCACTCCTGGTCATTCCTCCTACCCCAGTGATATTCGCTGAATCTTCGTCGCCTTGTGGCATAGTGTAGCTACAGTCATACTTCCAAGGGACTTGGCAATCTTTCTCATAGGAAAAGGGTTGTGGTGGTATCACCATCAGGCATGGTGCTTGCAGATGGGGTGGCAACACTGTGGGTGGCCTAGGGATAAAAGGCTGAATTGGCCTAGGGATAAAGGGTTGGCTTGGATGATTGCATTCTTTTAAAACCACATCAATTTCTTCTTCCTTCTTCTCTAGATAGAATTCAATGCGATGCTCATCCATTAGTCTTTGTAGTTTCCCTCTTAACTCTGGAAACTGCCGAATCCCGTGCACTAGGCCATGGTATGGACACACTTCTTCATGATCCCCGTTTCCGAATTCCCCTGTCTCAATCATCTCTGCCTTGGTCAGTGCTTTGAAAACCACCCCAAATGGTGTTGCTACCTCGGATACCCTCCTTAAAACTTATCCTCTATCTACCATAGTTACTTGGGTATTTTCTTGGCCTTGACCCTGGCTGGTCGGAACTGTGTTTCCAAAACGCAACTTGCCGCTCTTAACCAGATCTTGGACTACATACTTCAACTTTAGGCAGTCTTTAGTCACATGCCCCTCTGCCCCTGAGTGAAAGTCACAATGAGCTTTAGGGTTGTACCATACGGGCAATGGAGGCTTCAATGGGTACATATAAGGCAACCTCTGGACCAGGTTCTGTTGAAGTAATTAAGGAAGAAACTCAGTATATGTGTAAGGAATTGGATCTATGGGCACCCTTTCCCTTGTAGGCCCTGCCTTGTGGGTATTTGCTTGAATCGCACTAGTCCCAGCATTGACTGGCCTAGGATTAAATGGAGTCCCTGTTGTAGAACTAATGTTCCCATCATGAGGGTAGTGGTACTGATTGGTTTGTGGGGGAATATAATACCCTCGTGGTTGATATGAGTAACCGTACCCATAACTCCGGGGGTTATATTGCTGCCCCTGTCCTCTAGTTTTAAAACTAGTCTGTCCCACCTCATGTGTATCTCCCTCCTTTTTCTTTGCATGCCCTTTCTTCTCAGCTTCTTCAAACACCCCGGCTCTGAGTCCTGCTTCATAAGCTTCCCCGGCTATGATTAGTTTGGTCAAAGAATCTATTGCTACTTGGTAAAGTTCACGGAAGTATTCCTTTGGTAGGGTTTTCAGGAGAATGTTGCCCACTTCAGTGTCCTTCATCAACGGGTCCACTTCTAGTGCCATATCTTTGAAACGCTGGCCATATTCCTTAATAGTCTCTCCTGGCTTTCTTTTCATGCTGTGTAATGTCTCTCGAGTTGGAGCTAACTCATCAATATACCGATATTGTGCTATGAAAGCGTTGGCCATATTAGTCCATGTTTTAACTTGGCTAGGGTCTATCCTGTTGTACCACTTAAAAGATGAGCCAGCAAGACTTCTCTGAAAGTAGTGCATGAGCATGTCATCCGAGCAATAGGGTTGCATCTGTCGTACATAGTTATTGACATGGTCTTCTGGTGACTTGGTTCCATCAAATTTCTCGAACTGGGAAACCTTAAACTTTGCTGGTAGTACCAAATCTGTGACCAGTTCCACCTTATCTACCCCCTTGAAGTATGTTTGCTAACCACCGATCCCCTTGAATTTCTCTTCTATTCTTCCCCATAGCTTCTCAGTGGATTCCTCGATCAATTTCCTTGGATCATCCTCGACTCTAAAATCTATTGGAACTTCTTCTTGTGCCGATTTTCCTCATTGAGAGAATGGTAGGATAGTAGGAGGTGATGGCTCAAACACCGTTGATGATATGTTGGGGTGTGTATACTGCCCCGGAGGTAAGTTGTTCCTTCCCATCGTAGGTAATGGCAGGCTACCTGGAGGGGGGATGGGTAAGTCTATTTGACTTGATGACAAGATGGGCACGTTGACTTGAGTCGTGCTTACAGTTATCCCTGTGGATGGCACATTCTCAGCTTCTGTAGTTTGTGTAGCTCCTAAGCTCCCAGGAGTCGCACTAGTCATGGCAGTTATTAATTCCATCATACGGTCCATCTTTGCATTGGTCGCCTCCTCTCGGCGCCTAGCTTCCTCATCCCGTCGTGACATTTCTCCCTCAACTGCTGAATTTCTGCTGTCTGATCCCCCATCTCTTAGCCTGAGATCTGGTATTGTACTGCTGAGTTCGCTGATATATCTTCCTAGGTGGAGCTATCTTTTAAAACCTGGTGAGTTTGGATATTAGTATTCCATTATTAATTTTTATTTACCAAGTTATTAAAAATTTTAAAAGGTGTGGGGTCCCTCCACATGCTGGTAGGAACTTCCACAAGTCAAAAACCGTGACTATTTACAATTCTGCGAATAATCAAGGCTCTTGGCTTTATGATGTCATGAATGTCATAAAACCTACTAATTCTATATTCAAGGAAGTGGGGTCCCTCCATAATCTGGTAGGAACTTCCACAAGTCAAAAACCGTGACTATTTACAATTCTGCGAATAATCAAGGCTCTTGGCTTTATGCACATGATGTCATGATGCATGATCCTACTAACTCATTATTCAAGGTAGAGAAAATAAGATGGGAATCATCGCTGTTGCCACAACTTGCTACTTCTTCATTGATTGCAAACATCCATATCATACCAACGTTCGAGGATCAGAGCTTAATGATTACAGACCATAGTTCCGAAAATAAAACTTAAAGGTTACAACCCATTGTTCTGAAGTTAAAAACCACAAATTACTAAATTATTTTTCCGAAAATAAACTTTAATTACATAAGCAACTAGTAATTAAAGATTACTACAAAGTCCTGGCGCCCCTATTCTCACTAACTGTCTGAAATAGACGAGGGCTTCATCGCATTTGCTGACGGTGTCTTCCAAGGCATCGGCTACTGGCTGAAGGCGCTGACCGAATGGTGCTAGGCATGGTAACACACCTTTGGCTTGATTCCTGATATCCTCTACCTGGAGCAACCCAACCCTGATCTGGTCCAGAAGGAAGCGTATCTGCTCACATCTTTGGTCATAAGCCTTCTTCTAAAAGAACTCCTGATCCTGGAGTGTCCAATTCTGAGCGCGTAGTGTCGCGCATTCTTCTTCCAAATTCTTGAGCGTACCCACCACTTTTCCATATTCTTCCTGGTTTATCTTAGTTGTTTTCTTATGGAACTCCACAGTTGCTTCTGCTTGAGCCTTAGTTACTTTAGCTGCCTCTGTCCTGCTCTTTTCTGCTCTCAACTCATCCGGCACCTTCTCTTTTTCTTCCTTAGCTCTTTTCAACCAGCGATCCAGAGTCTGAACCCGCTGATCCGCTCTCACAGAACTTTCTCCCCTTTTGAAGTCCAATTCTCCATGAGGTAACTGTTTGCCATCTTAGCAGCTTTGTTCTTCTAGCCAAACTAGTTCTCTCTTTACATTCAGCCTTGAAGTCCTTTTTCAGCTCTTGATGTCGAGCTATGGCCTTCTCTTTCAGCTTCCTTTCACCTCTGGCCTCCTCTTTTGCTTCTTTGCATCTGGTGCTCATTTCTTCAGCCCTTTTCTCTGCCTTCTCTATCCTCAACATTAACTTTCGGTTAACTTCTGCTATTCTTTGAGCTTCAGTACCATTGCTTTCCCTTTCCAGCTGCATTGTTAGCTTCATAACTATGTCCTCCATTTCTTCTCCTACCTCAGCTTCAAGATTGGTAGGGGGACGCACCTTTATGTCTTTTAATCTCTTCCGATGCCAATCAGGATATTTGGGTGTCACTCTTGTATCTCTTCCACCCTTTCTCACAAAGGTCATTTGTGTGAGAGTTTTTCGGAGCTCTTGAGCTTCTATCTTGGAATTTTCATCCCCATAGACGATGTTGACACTATTCAGACCATGAGTGGCTGGAATGAATTGCTTGCTACCATACTGCCTCCTAACCATCATGGAGGAATAACTTGTGACTCCCCATAGCCCAAACAAAGGTACCCATGGGATGAGCCCACAACAGTAAGCCACCGAAGTAGTGTAGAACCAAGGAGCAACCCAATTAACTTGCTCAGCTTTAAGGGTCCCCAGGAATCTTATCCACTGTGCTTTAGTCTTGTTTTTGGGCCACTTGCTATCCAGGTATTCCTGTATGGGGTTTGACTTTATCCACTGGTAGATTGGAAGTGTGAACCGAGACTCTATACATTCAAAGTGTCCTTTGAACCAGATGGTCAACAGCTGAGCACAACCCTGGAACCTTCCTCCTTTCTTACGACAATGATTCAAAGACCTGATAGTTTTGGCAAGAATATTGTAACATGGTATCCACTCTTTGTATCATATATTGTAACATGGTAGCCAAATTGGCTTGGTCTTATTCTCCTTCCATGGTACCTATAAAAAGAACAAAAATTAGTAGTAAAATTCCTCACAAGTGTGTGTGTGCTTATACCTTTGACTTGTGCTCTCGTGTTTGTACTCAAGTCCTATGGATTGGCGGTCCACTACTCTCTTAATGATCTCACAAGATTTGCCTTTTACTAGCTTCAATAGGCCTAATAAGAGCAACTCCTAGAACACTCCTTTCTTCTTGTGACCTACTTGAGGAACTGATCGAGCTCAAATTATGCATGTTTTTATAGCTATTTTTATATACTTTTTGCTATTTTTATATGTGTTTTTACCCTATTTTGTTAGTATTTGTGTTTTTAGGTCCTGAAGACAAGAAAAGTGAAAACTTATTGTTTTTCACTCTTTTTGGAGCTATTTTGGAGACTTTTTACTCAACTATGGATTTAGTAATTTGGAATGAAGATTTGACGATGCGAAGTTCGTGATTGAAGATATTTTGAAGAATTGAAGAATTAATTCAAGAAGTAAAAATTGAAGATTTGGAGCTTTATTGCAAAGATTGAAGACAAGCCCAGAAGAAGCCCTGAAGTTGAGGATTTTTGGATTATTTATATGGGAATATACTCAGCCCATATAAACCTATAATTGGAGTTAAAATCCCAATTTGTAGGCCCCATATCCAAAAGAATATCCAAATCCCGCATTAATCCCGTAGATTTGCGATATTAGCCCGGTTTCAGCGCAGTCTTCGTAGAAAGGCCATAACTTTCTGCTCAGATGTCCGTTTTAAGGCCATGAGTACTCGCTGGAAAGCTAACTCCGAGCTCTACAACTTTCTTTAAAATTGCAAAGCCCAGATCTGCCATCTTCAAGCCCGAAACTGAAGTCGAAATCCCTGCTCAAATCCAGAAAAGTCCAGGAAATTCTAGAAGTCCTCATCCAACTTGGAGACTACTCTAGGATGACACCTAATCCTACTTGGACTCCAAGAAAAGAGTCTAAACCGTCCTACCCCTTATTCTCCACTATAAATAGCCACCTCCTGTATCACAAATCACATACTACACAACTTCACAATTCATAAATTTTAGATAATTCTCTTTTTCTTCCTTTCTTTAGTTTTTAGGTTTTTCTATAGTTTTAGAAGGGGAGAAGTCGACACCCTCTCTAGCAATAGAGGGAGTCGACGTCCCTAGGGTTTCAAAGGGGAGATTCCGCCTCTCCCAGTCCTGTAAGTATTCTTATGCCTCTCATGGATTTTCCTAAATCCATGAGTAGCTAAATTCTTAATACTTCTGATCCTTTGGTGAATTCAATCAGTTGATTATGGTGAGATTTCTATACTTATAATTTTGTGTTAAGTTCTTGATGATATTAGTCAAAACCCTAGAAGAATTTTATGATTCTGAATCTTATCTGAATTATGTGGCCACTAAGGATGTAAGAGGAAGATCTATGGCTAGATCATGCTTAGAATTAATCACTCAAGCTTGATTGTATGTAGCAAATTAGGTTTGTTTAATCGCTGCTTAATGGGTGTTTGTCTACCGGAGGGCGAGAAATTTCTCTTCGTATGGTTCTACTTGTAGGCATGTGTGTAAATTAATTGTTCTTAATGCTTTGTTCTCAAGTGATCTTTAAGCCCTAAGAAAGTAATCGATCGCTGAAGGAATAATAGGGATAACTGCAGCTCTAATCGGCCTCTTATCTAAAATAAATGTTGGGAAACCTATATCAGTTAGCATAAATCACAATATCCAAATAGGTTAGCATAAACCCTAGTACCACTTGTCTCCTATTTTGTACCACTTGAATCCAATAGGGTTTGTATCCTGAAATTCTTCAAATCAAATCACAATTAACAGCAAAAGCAATCCAAGGATCTCAATTACACAATCAGTTAGAGTTATTGCAACTAATTAGATCAATTGCACAAGAAAACCCTAATCCCCAAATTTCCCAAACTAAGAACCCTAGTTCCTGGAAAAAATCGATAACAACACAAATTTTTTTATTTTTTTCAATATTTTTCCCAAAAAGATCACACCAAAATAAGGCTAAAGCTCAAATTTCACAGCTTTCCGAACTCAAACAAAAATCACAACTTTCTGGTCGAAAACTTTTTTTATTTTGTTTTATTTTTTTATATTTTTTCGATATAACTACTAGTTATGTGGGACTCAAATCTGAAATTTCAAAGCAAAACGATGCAAGATGAATCGGCTATGAATTTTTGAAGTTTCTGAATTTTTGAATTTTTCAAGAAGGTGGTGCGATGAGTGTTTGGGTGTGTTGTGATGGATGAAAACGTGATGATTGATGTATAGAAGGATAGATTTACCGATTGAAGATGACAACCTATGCTCTGATTACCAATTGATACAAATCTAGTTGTATTAGATTCAAATCCAACCTTTGAATATCCACCAAAGTCGACTAGAACTTCTTCAACTCCTAGACTTGTATGTCGATGACCTTCACAAAGCTATCCCTCCTCTTTCGTCGGCCTTAAGCACTCAATTAGACCTGCAATTGAATTCTCAAGATCACAAGATTCACAAACAACTAAGTTATCTCAACCTAATTGCTTTCTAGGACTCTACAAGATGAAGAACCCTAAGTTTGCTCAAACTAGAACAATGAAGCTAAGATAATCAATTTGGGAAAATAATCCTCAACTTTATTAATCAACTCAACTTCAACTTTTACAAGAGATATTGGTGGCCTTAAATAGTGATAGGGTCAACCAAAATCCTAAAATAAATCCTAATTTTCGTACAAATATAAGGGCTAGGGAAAAAATAGTTCTCGCCCAACTTGGAAAAGGAAATAAAGACATAATTAAACAAGGATTGGACTTAGTCAACCAAGGCCCATTCGAAATAAGGTCCAAACTTAAAAATAAGCTAATCTAAGATAGAATTAAGCCCAAACAAAGATAACTAATGATAATGGGCTCATGCCATGATGTCAATCCGGCCATCTAGAATCAATAGCAAGCAATGTGATGAACTTGTAATTGATTTGTAATTTCTTGCCCAAATCATCACCAAAGCTCTTCAATTGAACTTCAATGGTCTTCAAGTCTTCAAGATGAGTTCGAACAAGGCCCTTGAGTGCATCCTTGAATCTCTTAGCTCTTGCTCTTGTCATCGGACTATTAGGCATCTTCAATGGATCGAATATCATCTTTTTGGTGCTCGGAACATGCTCAACGATATCTCTATGATCTTCATACATCTCCATGCTTCCTTGCAGCCCTTGCACGTGCTCTCCATTCTTGTCTTCAAGTCCATAATAAGTCCTTGGCGCATAATTCCTTCCATGATAAGCCTTGGGCGCATCAGCAACCAAGGGACCAAATTTGCAAGAAAATGGCTAGATTTGGACAGATCTTGAATGGCATATCCGAAAATATAAAAAATGCCCCTTGATTATGGAACAACTCCCAGGCAAGAATAAAGGAACAAATCCTAGGAACAAACAAGCTCTGGTACCAAGTTGAAACTATGATAGAATCAAAATACATGAATTAATGAAGATTGTTAGAAGAAGATGAATAGTATTGTTGAAGGAGCAAAAGTGGATTGTTCTAATTATTATCTGATTAATAATGTACTGTACAAGAGTATTTATATGTTTGTCCCACATATATACAATAAAAATATATAATTGTACAAATATATATTTTTAACAGTTGATATTTCTTCAGACTCATTAATGATCGCATTAAAGCTCTGTGGCAAATTAAGGGAAGGTACCTGTCGCAACGCCCGGGTCCGGGGGTACCGGACCCTTCCGCTGAACGACTTTAAGAACTAAAAACTAAGGGAGTCGCCACTAATCTTTTTTTAACCTAGGTGTGATTAGCCACCTATCAGATTATTAAGTTTAATATTAACCTAAATTTGGCGAGGGTAAGACTAAACATAATAAACGGTCTTCTAACCAGAGTCTTAAAGGTTCGGGAGTCGGGTACGCATGGGGAAGGATTAACACCCCCACGACGCCCGTCAAAAAGACGGCACTGACTGGTCTAGAGATATCTGTGGGTTTCTAATATTGGTTGTCTTTATCTTTAAGTATTTTCATGCCATTGGACTCTTTTACTAATAACTAAATTACTAACTGAACATATTCTTCTTTTTTTGTTAACTGCCATATTTACTAATTATCCTCTTCTTACTGATTAGCAATTTTAATTACTTTTGCTGCTTTTATTTTTTTTGACTCTTTTCTTACTCTTTTTATCAATTTACTCTTTTCTTACTCTCTTTTATTATTACCACTTTTTACTCTCCCTTTTCTTATACTGACTACCATCTTACTCTTTGAATTACTGTATTACCATATTTTACTCTTTTTACTAATTACCCATTTTCTTTCTGTTTTTTGCTTGAATTACCACTTTTTAGTCCTTTTACTTAATTACCATTTTTTTACTCTCCTTTTTACTCAATACCATTTTTACCCCTTTTTACTAAATACCACTTTTTACTCTTTACTTCTAATTACTCTCTTTTACTCTGTTTATCTTACTTGCCATTCTTTCACTTGTACTCTTAATTACTATTTCCTTGAATTTCCAATTTTGTTAATTTACCTTTACTCTTAATTGTTGACTTTCTAATTACTCCTTTTACCTCTTACTAGTTTGTAAACTATTCTTCCAATCAACTCTCTTACCTTGAATCTCAATTACCACTTTAATATGAATCTTAATTACTACTTTAATTTTCAATCTCTTCTTAATTCACTTATTAGTCCCTTTTACTTCCTTTCTTAATTACTGATTACTAATTTTACTCCTTTTTAAATATCAATTTACTGATTAACCACTCAACTCTTAATTATGATCACTTTAACCCTTAATTATCGATTTACTGATTACTATCTTTTTACTTGATTATTGATTAACTTTGACTCTTGATCTCTGATTACTATCTTTTTGCTTATTTACTGATTTACTGATTACTATTACCTTGTCTCTGATTAATCTCCTTTTACTGATTTACTGACTTCTATTACCTTGACACTGATTAATCTCTTTTTACTTATTTACTGACTTCTATTACCTTGACTCTGATTAATCTCTTTTTACTTAATTACTGATTTACTGATTACTATTACCTTGACTCTGATTAATCCCTTTTTAATTAATTACTGATTGACTGATTATTGTTCGGACTGATCCCATTTTCTTTCTTTCCCCTTTTTTTTAGATTTCTCCTTAATAATCCTTAATTTATTGATACACTGGACTGGACGCACATGATGCATGAAACTCCAATTGGATTTTAATATACCCTTTAATTATACGAGGAACACCTTTGGCCGCCTCCCAATAAATGGTAAACGACCTCCGGAAATTTCCAAGCCTCCGGGAGAAGGCGAGCAAACTCAGACATGCATGAATGAGCCGCCCTCCTTTCCCTTCACGGGAATCATTTCAATATTAGTCTCATGAGCATGTCATTGACAACATTAGTATGGAATTTAAATATGGATGCATATGAAGCTATTTCTAAGTATTAAAATCTACTTCTAGCTTTACTTTATTTATTGAAACTAAGAACTTAATTATTACCCAGTTAGCTATGAAAATCAACTTTAAATTATCTTAAATCTAAGTGGTGGGGACTTGACCGCATTGAAGTCTAGCTAAAAGGACTCAATTACACCAAAATTAAGCACTAAAACGCACACTTCATCAACTTATTGAACTCAATAGAATTAAATGACAACCTAAAGGATCTAAATGGATGAAATAGGGACTGAATTGAAATGAATTAGACCCTTACCTGGAGCGGGTTAGCCCGGGTCATCCAATGGGAAATGGGTCGGGCTCTAGGGTTACTATAAATACTAAACCCGAACCCTATTTCTTAAGCTTAATCTTCTTCTTTCCTTTATCCCTGCGCCGCCACCCCCTCTATGGCCTGAAATCGCACCTCCCTGCTGGACCGCCGCGTGCCACCGTGCCGGGGCTACCAAGCACCTCCGATGGAACCGAGAATATGTCGAAAGCTTCTCCTCGCCGTCGCCGTCTCAGATCCGACCTTGGTTTCTTCGAAACACCCTCCAACCCTTCAAATCTAGCCTAAACCGAACCCATTCCGGACCTACGATCCAACGAAATCCACCGTTGGATCTGCCTGAAATCAAGGTATATTATTTCTCGGCCCTTTCTTCTTATTTCCTACCGAATCAATTGCCTAAATGAACTCTACAAAAGCATACCCGAAACCCAAGCCTCCAAGTCCGCCGGGAAAGCCCTTTATTTGTTTTTTTTATTTGGGATGTTAATTAAGGGAATACAAAAGGAATTCTAGGTGATAGAAGGTAAGAAGAAGCAAACTACTTTTTGTTTCTGAGTTTTTGTGGAAAAAAAATGGAAACTTTTTGTTATTTTTGAACTGGAAAATGGGAAATTTGCTTTTCAACCGAAGAACTTGCTAAAGCTTTTTTTTTTATTAGGGTTTCCTCTGCTTGAGAACCTTTTTTCTTTTCTGCCGCCCCCTCTTTCTCTTCCTTGCCTTCTCCCCCACTCCAGACTCCTCTTCCTTCTTTCTTATTCCTCCACCAATCCTATTTATTTATTTTTCTTCCTTTCCTTGCTCGCTAATTTTCCCTATTTTGTTTCTTTCTGCAGGTGCCAATCCATGGGCTAAAACCGCGTGAAGGACATGTTTTTTTTGACACGGTTTGCATCCTCAACTTCATTTTTTGTCTGTTTGCTTGTGCTCCTATTTGACTTCTCACGTGTGTATCTTCTCTTTGCAGGAATGCCTTGCTGAGCTGGCAGACTGGACCAATGAGATTGTGTCAGGATATGAGGTGGATTTTCTTCCTCCTTTGACATGCTTGTACTTGTCTCTCGGTATGCCTCAATTCCTCTTTAATTTTACACGCTTATGCCTCAAATTTCCTTGCGCTATGCTTGCTAATTTGCTAGTTGTTCCCATCGTGCTGCATTCATCTTATTATGGGTTGTAAAATTTGATGATTACTGGACATGTAAGCTATAACAAGATGATCTACTCCTACTGCATGCTTAATTAAAAAAAATCAAAACCTTAAAGGTGCAGTGCTATGTGACTCAATGACTCAATGATCATGACCAATGCAAACTAGGCTATGACTAAACTTACTGCTATGATGAAATGCAAATGGAATTTTTGCTAAAGACTGAAATGCAAATGGAATTTTTGCAAATGATTGATGCATGCCATTTTGGACTGAAAGTTCTCCAACTGAGTTGTCTATGCTTGCTGTTTTCAAATGCTTCCTGTTTTAGCCTTGAATATGTCCATTATTTCCTGATCCTTAAAGCCTCCAAAGAGATCTTGCCCCAGGTTTACTTCACTTCATCATCGCTTTATTGTTAAGACACATGCTGATTCAATATCATGTTGCCTGAAGCTTTTTCTGCATGCATTCATCTCCCCATGGCTTTGATGTTTCATTTTCCCTGCTTGCTTTCATTGCTCTCGCCATTTTTGGGTTCTTTCTAATTGAGTCTTTCTCTT
>AWWV01015452.1:0-30843 GCA_001974805.1 Corchorus capsularis | reverse complement strand
GATATTAGGCCTATTAATTGAGATTTTAACTCCAATTATAGGTTTATATGGGCTGAGTATATTCCCATATAAATAATCCAAAAATCCTCAACTTCAGGGCTTCTTCTGAGCTTGGCTTCAATCCTTTGCAAATAAGCTCCAAATCTTCAATTTTGCTTCTTGGATTAATTCTTCAATTATCTTCAAATCTTCAAAATATCTTCAATCACGAACTTCGCATCTTCAAATCTTTATTCCAAGTGGCTAAATCCATAGATGAGTAAAAAGTCTCCAAAATAGCTCCAAAAAGAGTGAAAAACAATAAGTTTTCACTTTTCTTGTCTTCAAGACCTAAAAACACAAATACTAACAAAATAGGGTAAAAACACATATAAAAATAGCAAAAAGTATATAAAAATAGCTATAAAAATATGCATAATTTGAATTCGATCAATAAGCATAAAATTGACTATTCAAGCTCTTCAATTACGAACATGATAACTCCATTCTTCATCCAAAACATGCTTGGAAAATATTTGTGTCATAAATCAGCCAAAAAGGTCCCCAAAAGGTACAAAATTGATGATTTTGTACTTTTCTTCTCTTCAACACCTATGAACACAAATATAACCAATATAAGGCATAATCAAGCATAAAATACCCAAAAAGCATAGGAAAATGACCATAAAAAGATATATAATTTTTGTTTGATCACTGAGCTTGCCCCTCTTACCGTAAAGATTTCCTGCGGCTACTCTGTGCCCCTGGCCCCTTTGGTTCTGGGGACCCTTTATCACCACTTGGACACATTCCATGAAGATGAGCTTCGAGGTGTTAACCGCTACACGATCGAGACTTTCATGAGTACACCTCTGTTACAAACTTTCATATGGCAGCATTATCCCAAGTTGGCTTCAGAATTCGTGGATAAGGAAACCCTAGGCAAGAATTATGACTTCAAATGGGAGTTCGATGGTTCCCCTTGTGACAAGTATCCCAGAGTCTGTGGCTGGGTAAACAAGAAGCCTCGTTTTGAGCCTAGAATCCATTCAATGTTTGATACTCATGCCGCTTTCCTCTTCCGGCCGTATGTTCGCTTTGCAATATCACCTTCTGTTCCATCGCATATTTTAATTCCTCCTTTGAGTGAGTAGCTTGTTGTCACTTCCGATTCGAGCTCTCATGAAGTGAGCGTTGCGGCATCCGACATCTTTCGAGTGGAGGCTATCATCAGCTTCACTCCCTCAATGATTCCATATCTATCTTTGAATGGAGGATGGGGCGTCTTGAACTACAGCCCCCAGTTCACTTTAAGGCAATTTGGGTTTGATCAAGGGGTTCCCATTGCTGCTTTTCTTGCCGACCCTTGCTGATGCGCCCAAGGCTTATCATGGAGGGAATGATGCGCCAAGGACTTATCATAGACTTGAAGACAAGCATGGAGAGCATGGAAAGGATGTCAATGGGCTGCAAGGAAGCATGGAGATGCATGAAGAGCATGGAGATATTGATGAGCATGTTCCAAGCACCAAAAAGATGCCATTTGATCCATTGAAGATGCCATTAGGTCCGATGACAAGAGCAAGATCTAAGAGATTCAAGGATGTACTCATGGGCCTTGTTCGAACTCATCTTGATGACATGAAGACTATTCAAGTTCAATTGAAGAGCTTTGATGATGATTTGAGTAAGAAAACACCAACAAATTACAAGTTCATCACTTTGCTTGCTATTGATTCTAAATGGCCAGATTGACATCGTGGCATGAGTCCATTAGCATTAGTTTGCTTTGTTTGGGCTTAATTCTATCTTGGATTAGCTTATTTTTAAGTTTGGATGTTATTTGGGTTGGGCCTTATAAGTCCAATCCTTAGCTATTTTTTCTATTGGTTGTATTTTTGGATAGTTTCTAGAAGGATCTTTTGTGTAGCCTTTATATTTGGACGAAAATTAGGGTTTAGAGTAGGTTATGCGTTATCTTTGTGCCTATATAAGGGCACCAATATCTCTTGTAAACATAAGTTGAGTTGATTAATAAAATTGAGGTTTATACACCCAAATTGATTATCTTGGCTTCATTGTTCTAGTTTGAGCATACTTTAGGGTTCTTCAATCTTGTAGAGTCCTAGCAAACAATTAGACTGTGATTGCTTAATTGTTTGTGAATCTTGTGATCTTAGGTGTTCAGTTGCAGGTCTATTTGAGGGTCTAAGGCCGACAAACGAAGGAGGATTTACTTAGTGAAGATTGTCGACATACAAGTCTAGAAGTTTGGTAATTCAAGTTGATCTTTGGCGGGTCTCAAAGGTGGATTTGAACCGATTGCAACTAGATTTGCATCACTCAGGGGGTGGCTATCAGGAGATTCCTGACTGCTTTTCAAGTTGATAGAGTTCCGGATGGCAGGACTTTCAAGCTTATGGGTACTGGGGCGCCCATCAAGATTCTTGCCATGGTTGAACATTGGGGAAACTGTTTCGTCGCCTTGAGATCTTTTGTTCAGCTAGGCCCTCAGCCTGTTGCTCCTTTGCCTCCAAATCGAGTTGGAAACCCTCGATTGGTCAATCATTCGACGCTCAAGACATATATGCTTCGCCATCCTACAACTATTGTTTTCAAGCAAAAGGGCTCCCACTGGATTGCCTACGGGAACTTACCTTATCTGCCACCGACATACATCTTGTGTCACGGTGGCATCGAGAAGTTTGCCAATCGCGAAGCGAAGAGATGGAGAATGACACATCTGAAGAATAGAATGTCTCTTGGGATCGATGAGGAAGATGCCAATCTTGTAGCAATCTTGTTATCCCTGAACAAGGTTAAGTCTAGGAAGCCTGTTCCAGGTTAGCAAGCTGCAGCTATACCGGCAAAGGGATCCGCCACAAGGAAGAGGAAGAGTGCTGCTGGTTCTGGCCCTTCTAAGAAGAAATACAAGACCTTTGCGAGCCTTACTCGGAAAGCTTCTATTGCTACAGGGGTTCTTGCTGAGGCTTTGGCTGACAAGCCCCCTGTTGCTCCCCCTAGGCCAGTAGTGACCAAATTCTATGACACCAGATCTAGGAACAAGAGGGTTCAAGAGTCATCTGTTGTTGAGATTGAGGTAATCTTCTGACTCTGTCTTCGGTTATTTCTTTTTCGTCTTGCTGAGACTGGCTTCTGAGATCCATTTGTGCTTTTGCAGGAAAATACACCCGCTAGGAATCCTGGTTTGGTTGGGGCAGGTCTGTCTTCTTTTCCCTTTCTTCTTTTTTGAACCAAGCTACTAGCAAGGTTGATAAAAGCATAGACGACACCCCTTTGAAGGGCCTAGGTGAGCTTATCTCCTCATTAAATTCCATCGTAAGTGAGATGGCTCTCCAAAGTTTCAAAAACTTTGACTCACTTGTTTCCCCTTTTCGCCAATTTGCAGACAGCAAGATGAAAGGAAAAGTTCTTTGCAGACAGCAAGATGAAAGGAAAAGTTCCAGAAGAACCTGAAGCTGTCGTGGCTTAGGAAGAGGAAAATCTGGATAGTGATCCTCATGCAGGCTCGGAGAGTGATGAGGAGGCTGATGAAGACTTCGACGAGTTAGAAGAGAGTTCAGATGAAATTGCTGATGAAGAGGAAGATCTCGACGATGATTACGAACCTTTAGATCTCGCTATGGAGGAAGCCGAGATGGTGAAATAGGGATAAAAGAGCGTTTCTGAGCCCTTGAATCTTGATTCTGAGATCGGTGTAGAGAAGGAGGCAATCTCATTAGAGCAAGTAATCGAAAAGCCCTCCGCTGCCAGCGAAGGCACTCAAATGACTAGTGTTGCCGATGGTGGTGAACTTCTTTACACTTCTCTCTTCATCCTCATCCTTCCCTCTTTCTGTTGGTGCGATTTCTGAGACCCTGGTTATCGATCATCCGCAAGGAATACTAAGGCTACTGTTGAAGCTGGTTCTAGTAGTGCAGCAGGGCAGAGTAAAGAAAGTGGGAAAGTTCCTTTTCGGACATTGCTGAATGACTTGGTGGGCAAAGCTTCTCGTCCAAGCGCTTGCTTTCTTGAATACATGAGCAAGGGTGGCATTATGGTTCAAGTGGAGAACATTCTATTTTATGTGTTTTCCCACTTGAAACCTACTGTCGACAAGATCATGAAGGTGTATCCAGATTTTCTTGCAAATGTTGGAGCCTTCTCAGCAGGATCTGCCTTTGCCTTTGGGCTGCTCTGTCATGTTTTATGCGACATGGAGAAAACAGCGATAAGCAATATCACAAAGTCTCTGCTTTTTGATTGGATGGACGCCATTAGAGAGGCCAAGGAACATCGCTTCCCTGTGCAACCTTTCCAAGATCATGTCACTTCTTGGCTCAAGTCTTTTGTGGTCGTGAGGCATATTCTTCTTCGGAAGTGGAGAAGAATTTGAAGGAAGAGCTGAAGCAGTGTGAAGAACGTGTGGCTATTCTGAGGAAGACAATCGAGGAAGCAAAGGTTAATCATAAAAAGAAGCTTGCTGCTGTTGTCAATGGTGACTGTATTCCTGCCTTTCTTCGTAAGCGCAACAAGACTGCCGCCTTTACTTTTATTTGATGAACAACCCTGAGTTTGCTAATTTGTGTTTCTAAGAACTTTATGGCTATTTAAATATTTGAGTATTTAGTATTTGGGTATGTATTTGGAAGAATATTCTAAGTATCTTTTGTGTATAGATATTTTGCATAATGCCTTTATTTGCTATAGCAGGATTTGTGTGTTTGCTAAGCATATTTTCCTGCTATAATGTGAAGTATGAAAGGATGAAAGAATTTATGGTGAAATACCCAAAATTTGTGACGAAAACTCTCTATTTATTTAGGTAATAATCAAAAGGGCCCAAAATCCTATGGGCTAACTAGAGAGGCCTACCCTTAAGCAAATAATGTGAATTTCAGCAATGGTAGGGCTTAAGCCATTTGGCATTAACTAACTCATACCAGTTTGGCTCGTGGGGCTTTGTGATCTCGCAATACCCACTGTCAAAGGCTTCTGTCACAATATAAGGCCCACTTCAATTTGGAGCAAATTTGGAGGGGCGAGGCAAATTTCTTCTCCACGTGATCATCCACCTTAAGAACCAGCTGTCCTGCCACAAAAGATATAGCCTTGAACTTCCTGCCATACGTCTTGGCCATGGACTCTTGATACCTCTTCATGTTGGCCTTAGCTTGTTCTCTAATCTCGTCCACAGGCTCCAACTCAACCAATCTCTGCCTTTCAGAAATGACGAATGAACTATCTAGATCAGTGGAGGCTAAGACTCTTGCTGTTGGCTTGACAATTTCGACCGGCAGGATAGCTTCAACGCCATAAACTAAAGAGTAAGGAGAGAAACCAGTAGAGGATCGGGGATGGGCTCGGTAAGCCCATAGAGCATCAGGCAAATGGGTGGTCCAGCCTTTCTTGTACTCATACACCATTTTGCTCAAAATTTTGAGCAGCACTTTGTTTGTTGCTTCGACTTTGCCATTTCCTTGTGGGTAGTAGGCCGTTGACCTCCTATGCCTGATCTCATAGTCGTCTAAGAGCTTGCCAACATACTGGTTCACGAATGGAGTGCCATTGTCGGTGATGATTTTGTGGGGAACTCCAAATCTGCAAATGATTGACTCCTTGATGAATCGGGTTACGGCAGGACCAGTTGCTTTTCCCAAATCTTCCGCCTCTACCCATTTTATGAAGTACTCAGTGGCTACCAAAATCCATATCTTGCCATCAAATGCGGGATGAATTGGACCAACCGAATCTAGCCCCCAAGTGTGGAAGGGCCAAGGAGTTCGCATGTGTTGAAGTGCCGAGGGGTGAGTGTGAATCATTCCCCCGTGAAATTGACAAGTTGAGCATTTCTTCACGTACTCTTTGGACTCCTTTTTCATTTGAGGGCAATAATGCCAGCATGATATCAGCTGTTGGTAGAGTTTCTTCTTGCCTTGGTGTTCTCCACAATCACCAGAATGGTGTTCTACCATGACTTTGATAGCTTCTTCGGCAGACAAGCATCTCAATGGTTCTTTAATGAACCCTTTTTTGAAAAGAATACCATTATCAACAAATCAATCTTGTTGCGGATCTCCTGAGGGCATATGCTTTTTTCGCGTTCTGCGATAGGACGTTGTGAATCAAGTAATCCAAGATTGGCTCCAGCAGCATCTAAGGCAAGGCATTCCTTCTCGCCGAATGTTAGACTACAATTTTCACATCCTTGTTGCACAGCGGATGCTTCTTTCTTAATGTCAGGCCAAAAATAGCCAAGTCTCTTCAATCTTCGATAGAGGCTGATTATACGCCGCAAGACTTCTCATGAGTCTCCTTGAGGACATGCTCTGCCTCTTCCTTCTTAATACATCTCGCAAGAATTCTTCCAGGCATTCGATGATACAGGTCCCCATTGATCAAAGTGTAATCTTTGAGTTCTTTGATTGATGGGGAATCGTCAGAGAGTAAAGCTTTTCTCATAGAGCTTCTCCAATCTTCTTTCTCAGCTGCGGGCCCTTGCTTGTGCTAGTTTGTGACTGGGAAACTCGCCTGACCACCTCGAATTGGGCAGAATCGCCAGAAAAGATGAGCTTCGACCCCAAGGTGGCTAGAGAATCAGCATATCGATTATCCCCTCTTTGTTATATGAACAATCTCAAAAGTCTCAAATGACTTCTCCAGCTCTCGTGCCATGGCTCTGTAAGGTGCCAAAGTGGGCTCTTTGAGTGCGAATTCTCCTTTCACTTGGCTGATGACCAAGTTTGAGTCGCCTTTGACTCTCAAATGCTTGATTCCCTTTTCTTTGGCAGCAAAGAGACCAATGAGATAAGCCTCATATTCAACAACGTTGTTTGAGCATGGAAAGTCGAGCTTGTAGGACGAGGTAAACGCTTGAGCCTTTTCGTCCAATATTACGATACAAGCACCTCCTCCTTCTGTCGTAGAGAACCCATCGAAATATAGAATGTGGAATTGCATCGATTCTGCAGTTGCAACTTGCGCTTCCATCCTTGGGATTTCTTCCGATAGAGTGGCACTATCATCGCCTAGGAATTGAGCAAGGAGATCCGCTACGGCTTGTCCTTTGATGGTAGAAGGATTATGGCAGGAGATAGAATACTGCGACAGTTGCAGCAGCCAATTGGCCAATCTTCCTAACAGAGATAGCTTTGCTAACAAATATCGGATTGGATTGGACTTGGTCATCAAGTGGATCTCATGAGCTAGAAAGTAGTGCCTTAACTTCTGGGAAGCATAAATTAGCGCCAAGCACATCCTTTCGATCCTAGGATACTTCCTTTAAGATTCTTGCAGTGCTCTGCTGATATAATAAATTGGGCACTCTATTCCTTGCTCATCGACTTGAGCCAGTAATCCGCCAATGGCTGTGTCTGTCATGGCCAAGTACAACCTCAGGGGCTTTCCTGCAGTAGGGGACTACACTGTTGGTAGGTTCTGCAATTGCTTCTTCAAATGTACAAAAGCTTCTTCATGATTGTGTTCTCATTCGTATGGCTTCCCTTTTTTCAACAAAGGGGTGAAAGTGGTAGTATTAGCCGCAAGTCCAGGAATGAATCGTCGTATGTAAGATAACCTTCCAAGAAAGCTTTTCAGCTCCTTCATATTGGTAGGCCTCTTCATTTCTATAATAGCATCGATGCGGCTCTGATCAACATTGATTCCCCGTTTATGAACAAGGAAACCAAGAAACTTTCCTGCGGGGACTCCAAAGGCGCATTTGGCAGGATTCATCTTGAGATTGTAAGCACGGCAACGGTTGAATACCCTCTTCAAGGCATCGAAATGCCTTTCCCTTGTCTTTGATTTGGCTACAACGTTATCGACATAATCTTCCAAGTTTTGATGCATTAAATCGTGGAAGATGGCGGTCATAACACGTTGGTAAGTGGCTCCGGCATTCTTGAGGCAAAAGGGCATCACCGTGTAGTGGAAATCGCCGATGGGTGTTCTGAATGCTTCTTTTTGGCATCCTTTTGAGTCATCTTGATTTGATTGTAACCACTAAAGCTATCCATAAAGGAGAACATGGCATGTCCTGCTGTGGAATCAATGAGGACATCCATGTTCGGCAGTGGAAAATCGTCTTTGGGACACGCTTTGTTCAAGTCTCTGAAGTCCACACAGCATCAAATTTTGCCATTTTTCTTCTTCACAAGAACTATGTTAGATAGCCAGGTTGGGTGCTGGATCGGCCTAATGAATCCCTCTGCTAAAAGCTTTTCAACTTCTTCTTTGATTTGATCTTCTACTGCGGGGTGGAAAACTCTACCATGCTGTTTGACTAGCTTAGCACCAGGCCGAACGTTCAATGAGTGAGCCACCATAGCAAGATCTAGGCCCGGTATGTATTTATAGCTCCACGAAAGACATTTTCATATTCCTTCAATAGTTTGACAAGTTGGTCATTCTCAGCAGGGCTTAGAGAAGAACTGATAGACACGCAGTGCTGTACGGCAGGAGCGTTACTGATATCTACAACCTCCAAAGGTTCGTCGACTACAATAGATGGCTCTTCTAGAACATTTCCTACCGCATGCTCAGGACTCACAAGATTGCAATTATTACAGCTACTGGTGTTGGGATCTCCTTGAGGATGTTTAGGAGACCCCGCGCCCCTTCATAAGCGATAGACCACTTTCCCGTCGGGATAGACAGTCTCGCGGCACTGTGGTGACGATTGTGCTCTCTTTTGCTTCTTGCGATCAAGCATGGCTCGGAGGTCCCAATCTGGATAATCTCGAATATCCTCCCATATGGGGAAAGGTATACCAGTCGGCTTAGCCACTTGGGCACCCTGGCCAGGTGCAAGCTCATCAAAAAAGGATGCTTCGGCATAGTGAGCCTTTGTTTCGTCGAATGGAGTGGCATTGGCCGAAATCTTGAAGACTTTTCCGTTCAATCTACCCTTCACACATTGATGGTAAGTGGAAGTGATAATCTAATGCTTGTGGAGCCAAGGCCTTCCAAGTAGGACATGATAGGAAGTCTCGGCGTTGATAACATGAAAGCAGGTGAGTGATTTCATGGGACCAACTTGCAGGTCCAGCAGGACATGACCCAAGGTCTCTTCAGTCGAATTACCAAAGCCAGAGATAGTCATCATAGCTCTAGTGATTCTTTGCTTGGGTATTGCTGCTGCTATGAGAGTGTGGATAGATATAAGATTCAATGAAGAACCTGTGTCCACCAAGGCCCTTCTGACCTCTACATTGTTGATCACCGCAGTAACATATAGAGGGTGAAGATGATCATGCTGATGCACCTCTATATCCTCATCAGTGAACGTGATGGCATTAGTAGCTTCCAGCACGATCCTGCTGGTCTGAGCTGCGACAGTAAAGCATGCCTCACTTTCGGATTGGGCGACAAAAGTAATCAGAGCTTCGGTAGCTGTCCTTCTCGCCTCAGGACTGAACCCCAAATGGTTGAACAAATTCTTGAAGTGATTGCTTTTCTGTAAGGTTCTGATGGTAGTTTCCTTTGTGGTAGATGACTCTGACACTTCTTCCGGAATTTCTAGACCACTATGAATGACTACTACCACAGCCCCTTGTGCTTGATGGCGGGGCAAAAGGTCATCATTAATTCTTTGAGCTCTTTCGGGCACCTCTAGAGTTCCATCAGCGATCTTCTTGTAGATGATCCCTCTCAATGATTGACAAGATAGAGTAGAGTGGTGGACATATCGATGTAAACGATAGTAGCGTGGGTCTTGCTTGTCTTGTTCAGTGGGTTCTTTGTTCACAGGATTCTGCCGTAGGACGCCATCTGCCAACCACTGATCTACAAGTGTGTCAACTTCTGCCGCAGTAAATGGAACTGGCGGTACCTCCTCTCTTGGCCTTTTCTGACTCGGCCTGCTTTTGTTGTTTCTTAACTTGACAAGGGTCTGATGTCCCTGCGGCTTTTCGTTTCTGGTGGATCAGGAAACAGGCAATTTTACAGACTGAGCCATTTTTCTTGCTGCATCGAGGAGTCTCGCAAATTGGCCTATGCCTAAGTTCTCCAGCATGGCACAGAAGTCTGACAGCATATTGTGGATGCAAATCTCCACTAACATGGATTCATGATTCTCTTCATAGCAGTCAAGAGAGAGGTCTCGGAACCTCTTTACAAAGTCGACAAGACCCTATGATGGCCTTTGGTTGGTATTCTGAAGTTGAAGGAGAGTGATCCTCTCTTCACTTTGAAAGTATTTCCGGCAGAACTTCTCTGCCATTTCTTCCCATGAGTTGATGGATCCAGAACCTAAAGTGGTATACCATGTATAAGCACGTCCAGTGAGAGATTTGGAGAACTCTCGGAGGCAAAGTTCTTGGTTCATGGAATGAGGACCCATAACATCAAGGAATTTGCAGACGTGCTCAACGGCATTACCCTTCCTGTCGTCGTATTGTGGAAAGGTAGGAGCTTCGTAAGGCTTGTAAACCAAATACTTTGGGTAAAGTGGATCCTTCTTGAAAATGAAAGAGATGCGTGAGAGTTTCGCCTTTTCTTTCTCAAGTAGGGTGGTGAGATCAGAAAGAGTAACAAAGCCTTGGGAAGGCTCATTTTGCAGCTGTGTCTCTGTGGTGTTTCTCGCAGGAACATCATCACCACCAGGTGGAGTGGGGCGTCTGCTTCCATCATAGGACTGGCCTCCATTAGTGGTGCGAGGCATATTCTCTCGAATGGCTTCTAGCAGCTCGAGCTGGCTCTAGTAGATGCCACGAGCTAACTCCACCATGATTTCAGCGGGGTTTGGTGGATCTTGTTCATGTGCAGCTGAGTTCTCCTACTGCTGGTTTGAGGACTCTTCCTGCTCCTCATGTACATCTTCGATATCAGCAGAAGGGTTCTGGTTGTTTTGTCGGACAACTCTTGGCCTTACCATCTTGATTGATTTTTGACCTTCTAAAGGCTCCCCAGTGGAGTCGCCAGAAAATGTGGGAGACTTTTTGTGGGATGTGAAGGCCTGGTACAGCTCACTATGGATTCAAGTCTAGCCCAAATTTCCCCAGAAGAGTAGTTGGGTTACACAAGATGAGGCCCAAGATGCTGTTGCCCAAAGAAGGGTACGTACAGCAGGAAAACAAAGAAAACTCAGCTTTTTACAGGAAAGAACTGAGGAAGATGAAAAATGAGAACAACAACACCAAAAACGTATTTCCTGGAAACAAAAAAAAATTACAGACTTCTTTATTGATTTCGGAACTTGTGAGAAACAAATTGAAAGTGGGATTTTGGGAGAAAAGAAGAAGGAACACAGTGAGAACAATGGAAGAGAAAATCGATTTGGGGAGGACGGGACTGATTTCTTGTTGTTTTTTAGTGGGTGATGACCGATTAGGGTTCTTGATGATGAAGATGATGAAGACGACGATGCTAGCTGGAAGTATATGAAAGTGGGTTGAAGTCGATTGGAATAACTTTAAGTAGGATGCCATTTTCCGCCACTGGTGACTCCCTTTTATAGCAGTCCTCTTGCCCGGTCGGAACCTTTGTCCAGCCACCCTATTCGGCTCTTACTTTTTGATTAATTCAGTGAGTAGTGCTTGGGTCTAAGGCAAGGAATCTTCCGATTTGAGGAAGCTAACAATGGCCACTTTATCATCTTGAAATCAATCCCCTGTTTTAACAAGCACATGTTGCCATCGTTGCTGCTACCGTTCCATTGGAACAGCTGAGGCTCCTCCAAAGTCAAATTAGCTTTGTTTTTTATTCCACTTTCTGCAGCCCCTTGATTACCGTTTTTGTGTTAAGAAACAACTTCCAAGCATAGTCGCTCCCTTCAAGAATGGTAATCAAGAGAGATTCCTTCCTCTTTTGCCTCCAAGCCACTACCCCCAATTTTTTTTCCCGCTGTGGGCTTAGGTCACAATTAGTTCCAGCAATGAGGATTAATTAGCACTAATCTCCTGCTATAAATAGATAAATATGAGAAAATTTGAATTAAGTGAGATGCTCCCCTTATATGCTTTCCGCAGTGGGAAGGTATGACATGCTGCAGTAGGAGACTGGAACTTTGTGCCTTTTGTCTTCATGCCTTTGGCCGACTAGTGAGATGGCAAAGCCTCAACGTTTTTGGTCCCTTTTTTCTTTGGGCCTGAAAAGGATAAGTGAAATAGCAAGGCCCAATTTTGTTTATATATATATGGGCCTTTGCCATGTATAAATAAATAATTAGATAGCAAGGCCAAATATTATGAGCCTTTGCCATATATAAATAAATAATTAGATAGCAAGGCCAAATATTATGAGTCTTTACTTTTCCACTATTCAGTTGTTAACATTTTTATTACTCGCCTGTTATTTTTCCATGCTTTCAGTTATTGCTATTTATCTGCTTTGCACCAGTGACTTTAATATACTCTGAAGTAGTGTCTTTAACACCTTTCAGTGAACTCCAAATTTCGATAAAGTGCTATTCACCCCCCTCTAGCACATCTAAGTGGACCAACACAAATTAAGTAATCCTATACCGTTAGTAATTTTAGAAGCATTTTGTTAATAATGGCGTGTGTTAATTCTCTTATCTAATGTCTCAATAACCAAAAATATTATATATACAGGTTATGAAAAAAAGTTAGAGTATTATATAAAAAAAGTTCAACAACCTTAAATCCTTAGTAAATTAAATAGTTTTTCATAAAAGAAAAGTGAATTATCAATTTTCTTATCTAAAATAAGTAAATTAGGTTATCAAAAAAGCTATGATCCTATCGAAAAATTCAGTAACCCTATATCTTTATTGATGAAATTTTCCAATCTTGTAATGATCTAATAAAGTTGCTAAAAAACTATAAATAAAAAATAGCTATAATGCTTTCCACAAACTTAATAGTAACTTTTTTTTCTGTAAAATTGAATATTACCAATATTTTTACTTAAAAGTTACAAAAACATTTTTAAATGCTATCAAAATGGTTATAGTGTTATCTACAGTGACCTTATATTCTTATTTTTTGTCACCGATTTTTATATCTAAGATTTTTAAAAAGGCTATAAAGGTTATAAAAAAAGTCATGATGCTATCAACATATTCAAGTACTTTACGTATCTAGCAATATTAATAATTTTTCATTACTAATAAATGTTACCAATTTTCTTATATAATGTTATTACTAAAGTTTTTTTTATTTTATAAATGATCAAAAAGCTATCGGCAAATTTCGCAACCTTACATTCTTAATGAATACCTTACATCATTGGTAATTTTAGTAGGTTTTCATCAATAATAATGAAAGTTACCAATTTTCTTATCTAAGGTGAGTAAAAAAGTTTTAAAGGTTATAAAAAATGAGATAATGCTACCAACGATTAAGTAAACTTAATTTTTTAGCGACTTAAGTGACTTTCATGAATAATGAAGTTTACCAATTCTTTAATCTAAACTTGCTAAAAAAGTTGCAATGGTTATCTATAAATATATTTTTCAACAACTAATTTAAGAACCTTACATTATTAGTAATATTGGTTACTAATTAAGTTTTATCTAAAGTTACTGAAAAAGTAATAAAGGTTATAAAAAACATAATAAATAAGTAACCTTTCATCCTTTGTAATTTTTAGTAACATTTTTATCAATAATGAAGGTTATCAATTTCATTATATGATTTATATATATATAAAGGCTATAAATTCAGTAACTTTACATCCTTGGTAATTAGTAATTTTAATGACTGTTTATCAATAATAAAGATTGCTAATTTTCGTATATAATTAAGGTTACTAAAAAAAGATTTGAAGGTTATCAAAACAATAATGATGCTATCAACACATTCAATAATCTTACATGCTTAGTAACATTAGTAAACTTTCATTATTAAAATTGGTGAAGGTTTCCAATTTTTTTAATCTAAGTTTAAGAAAAACTATAATGATTATATAAAATAAATAGTGCTATCAACCAATTCAATAATCTTGCAGTCTTAGCTAGTCATTTTGATTATCAAATTTCTTATATATAGTTACTTAAGCAGATAGACTATAATCAAAGAAGTGTCTTATATTGAGAAACATAGTCGATAAAATCCTTGTAGAGAAGAAAAATGCAAAATTGGTATTGGTATCGTAGATATTCGGTTGATTACTTGAGGAACTTTAATATCTTTGAATAATTTTGGATCAAATAATTCAAGCATTAATGTAAAAGTAGGGAAAAAATTGGGTAATGTAAAATAAAAAATACTAAAGGCAAAGAATTTCGTCTTTTGGATATACATCCAAAGGCTCTTTTCCCAATAACAATGTCTCATCTGTGTACTATCCAAAGTCCCATATCAAAACTAAGACCAAAGTTCTAATTCCTCTAATTTATAATCTCCCCTTATGTTAACGTGTTATATTATTGGCCTTTCAAAAAAAAACGGGTTATATTATTGAATATATACCAACTTCACTTTAATCGAAAATTAAAATTGTAGACAATTAAAACTATAAATGAGTACTAAAACTACAAAAGAAATTACCCATGATACATTCAAGGTTCTAATAATTTAATTATTGTGAGTTACAACTTTATTGACAAAATGTTTAAGTTCCATATGTTATTGGTATTCTCCTTATTTCATGATTTTTCACTATAAAGAAGAAAAATATAAAGATAATGATGCTCTGATTTAATTAGTGCATAAATAAATGAAAAAAAAAATCTTTTTTGGAGAAGAAAAAGAGAACTCCTTAGCAAACTTAAACAAATGTATGAACATGACCCTAAAATAATATTGCTTAACATGCTTAATTTATGGGAATCAACTAAATTGTATAGTACACTTGATTAAACTTTAAACTCTAAGAAATTTATTAATAAATAAATCATTATCAAACTTATTAAACTTTTTAAAACTTAATATGATCGATAACTAAATAGTACCATTGTTTGCTGAAAGCCTCTTTTCTTTCTCATACTATCTCTCGCCATGGCCCATGTGGTTTTTACCAATCAAATTGTATATTCAATGATATAATTGAAGAAAAAATAAAATTTGAATGTAATATTGTACCATCATATTAAAAGGAGTAAAAAAATCAATTACGACCAGAGAAATCAATTACCAAGCTATTTTACAGGTCTCAAGTGGTGCAACCTGAACGGTAGAATTGTCAAAATGTGACAAGAATTTGTGGAGTATTAAATCATAGTTTACTTTCAAAAGACTTTGAATCGAATGTTTTCAAAGACAACAACATCAATGGCTTTTTCCCCTGATTGTAGAATAACACAAAAAAAACCCAATAAATAATGGAAAATTACCCTATCCACCGTCAGAGGAGTTTAACATACGGCACGTGCGGGGTTAAAGATTGACACGCGTCATGTTAAAGATCAAATTTGAATATTAAATATTTAATTAATTAGGAAATGTGGTACGTATCAACATTTTAACCCGCTTGTGAAGTTAAAAAAACTCCACCGACAATGTACTAAATAATAACTCATAAATAATAGCTATAGGATCTATACAACATGCGACAATTTTTTCCTTTCTGGTGGATGGTTCACTTTCTCAAAATCACTTGCCAATTTTTCATGCAAACAGAAAATAATAACCGACAACGATGTACTAAAAATGATAACACGTAAATAATAGCTATAGAATCTATTCTTAATTAGTTGTTTATATCAGAATATATAATCTTATTCTTAAAGGAATTATACACTTTACCTCACGGTTCTTTTTAGAGATTTCAAGGGAAATTCAAGCTTGAACTTGATTTTCTTATTTCCTTCTAGGTTAATTAGAAGAGACAATCTTTGGTAGCTTTGTTAATTGTTGTTAATCGCCATTTTTTTTTGGCAGAGTTACTCGTTGCTTGACTAATTATTAGGATATTCATCTAACACTATATATTAAATTAAGTATTAGAGTATAATTATCATGTTCCCATTCGGTAGTTCTGTTTCGGTTTTTTTCTTTTGTCTTTTTTGATAGACTAAACTCTACAATAATCTTCATGTATTCACTTCAACGCATGGGAGATCAACTTAATTTGTCTAACATCTCTGGAGTGACAAATCAAAATATTCTCTACCAATAAAATAAAAAGTTAAATTTCTCAAGAAATTTGTGGTAATTGGATGAGTTAATGCATTTACGGAGTGAAGTTGATGTGTTAGCTATAAGAAGTAAAAACGAAGTTCAAAAATTGCAGATTCAATCCAAAATTCTTTGGAACTTATAGAAAACTTGAACCCAAATCTCTTAACACTAAAATTTATAGCCACCATCAAAATCAAATGAATCCAAATTTCTAACACTAAAATTCGATAGCCACCGTTAAATCAATCAAGGAATTCTAGGATATGGAGAATAGAATTGAAAATAGATCTTGAATCTGTATGTAGCCTCTTTTCAGGTCGGGTGAGTTTGCAAAATTCAGGTGATATTTATACTTTGCAAAATGTTAGAAATTGCTAGCTCCAACAAAAAAATCACCCAAAAACAATGAATGGAAGGATTGACCAAAATTGGAGAATTGAAGATTGGAGAGACGATGGGGAGGGGGAGAGTTATGATGGGAATGTTATCTCTTTTTTGTTAATATGATATTATTAAAAGTTATTGATATTTATTTTAAAAATAATAAAAATATAAATAAAATAAAAGTACATGCTTACCTTTTTAAATGAAGACTAACCTTTAGAATTAAAAATGTTATTTTAAATATTTTAAATCAAGGGTTTTGAAGTTTAGCATTATATATATATCTATATTGGATATAATTACCCTTTTATATATAATACATACCGGATTTAATTCATTTTGTTTGACCAAAAGTAATGAATAGACCAAGTCGTCCTTGAGCAACGGAACTTAATTTTAGTAGTAGTGATGAGCAAGTCTAGGCTAGGTAGTAAACCATATTTAGAAGAAAAGGTTGGTTTTTGCTGGCATATATTGATTTATTTATATTTATTGGAATTTTCATCATTCAACTTGTCATCATTTCTTAAGGTATACTACATAAATAGCTTGGAAGCGGCAGAAAGTTAGGGCCTTGATTCTTGGCGACTCTTTATATATAAAATAAAATATAAAATAAAATTTCCAAAGTTTCAACTCTTATCACATGCACATCAAGAGTATGTTTTTGCCAGACAATTATTTCAAGGACTTTTTTTTTTCTCTCTCAAAAAATAAAGGACAACACAGTGATATAGTTCTATACTTTTAAATTTGTTTGGTCATGGTGCGCTGCTCAAGAATGAAATGATTACATTATCAAGTAATGATCGATTTCGTGGGAGTCATCACAGAATTAAGAGGTATCAAAAGTTTAGTCACAAAACAAAAAATAAAATTTTAGTCATAATTAAATTCCAAAATTTATGCATTAAAGAGTTTGAAAAGGGAAATGTGAATATAACATAGCCGGTTTCATGGTAAGGGATGGGCTATACCTATATGGGATCATCACTCCCTGCAAAAGAATAGAAATTAATAGCCATTTTTATTTATTTAATTATAAGGAGTATATATATAATATAATAATATACTATATGACAAGTCAAAGTTTCAATTATAACAAGGGTGCATGAGATGAGAGTGGGAGGGAGATCATCATGTGTATATATATATATATAGATTAAAACAAGAATAATGTTGCATCTAAATTAAATTAAATTAAAAGGGTTTAGAAAGAAAGAAAGAAAGATGGATGAAATTAAGTCCAATCTGATGAGGGAAATTGGCATCATCCCAACGGTAACGACGGCAGTAGTGTTGATATTATTAGTTAGTAGTTTGGTGGTTGGAAGAAGAAGAGGAAAGAAGTTGCCGCCAGGAAGACGAGGGTGGGCAGTTTTGGGTGACAGCATAAAGTGGTACAATGCAGTGGCAAGCTCTCACCCTCCCCGGTTCGTTGAAGAACAAGTAAAAAAGTACGGAAAAATCTTTAGTTGCAGCGTGTTGGGGAAATGGGCAGTGGTTTCGGCAGACCCAAAGTTCAACAGGTTCGTGATGGCAAACGAAGGGAAGCTTTTCCAATCGAGCTATCCAAAATCGTTCCGAGATTTGGTGGGTAAGAACGGAGTGATCACTGTGCAGGGAGAGCAGCAGAGGAAACTCCACGCCATTGCTTCCAATATGATGCGTCTTGATAAACTCAAGTTCCATTTCTTCAACCATATTCAAACCGTTATTCTCAACACTCTGCAACATCTTCATCATCAACACCACATTCTTCTGCAGGATGTTTGTAGAAAGGCAAGTAATTAATTACTATACTAGTACTAGTAGTAATTTTTTCTAATTAATAATTCATTTTGGTTTTTCTTCTAAGTTCTAATATATTCTTATTTTGCAGGTAGCTATTAATCTTATGGTGAATCAACTTCTGGGAGTAACAAGCGAAGCGGAGATAAATGAGATGGCTCAACTTTTCTCTGACTTTGCTGATGGTTGCCTCTCTCTTCCAATCAACTTGCCAGGTTTTGCTTATCACACAGCCATGAAGGTATTAATTAGTATTAATTAGTAGATAATAGTATATATTAAAAGCCACGTTGTAAATTGTAATCCCTTTTCCTTTTTCTTTTCATGAATTAAATTTTTTCGTGTTAAATTCTGATCAAATACTAAGTACTATTAAGAAAAGTATATTAATTAGTGAAATTAATTAATTAAATGAAAAATGTTTTTCAAAATTTACTCTTGATATGTTTGAATTTAATTAGTGTTAGTTAAATTTACTACCTGTACCTCTACCTGTCAAGGCAAGGGAGAAAATCATAAGCAAGATATACATTACAATAGAAAAGTGCAAGCAAGAGGGCGGAGCATCACAAGTTGGGAATGGGATGCTTGGAAGACTATTGATGGAAGAAAACTTGGCCGATGATGTTGTAGCTGACTTCTTTATAAATCTCCTCTTTGCTGGCAATGAAACCACTGCTAAAACTATGCTTTTTGCCGTCTACTTTCTCACTCATAACCCTCGCGCCTTGACACAACTTTTAGTAAGTCGTGTGTATCAAATAATTATCCACCATATATATATATAAATCATGTTTTTTTTAATCTTATTTCGACACAAAATTATTTTTATATATATCCAGGATGAGCAAATCAATGTTAAGCGCAACTCGGTACAGGAATTTCTCACCTGGCAAGATTACAAAGCCATGTCTTTCACTCAATGTGTGAGTTTTCATCCTCTAACTACATTTCTTTTAATTTCTATATTAATTTTTACTTTTTATTTAAGTTTTTTAGTATGTAAATACCCATTTCACCTTCATTTTAATGTTCAAAAATTCGAGACATTTAAATGTAACCTAAATAATTAAATTGTCTCAAACTATTTTAAAGTTAGAGTGTACTTATCCATCCAATGAATTTATTATACCAAGAATATATAATCAAAAACCACGACAACCTATGGTTAAGTTTGAGAGTTTATTTTGAAGGTTCGCTTAATCTATATCTATATCTATATCTATATCTATACTATATTAAAATGTACGTTCAGCTGTAAAACTTTTGAATAACCTATTATACCCTTATTTGTTAAATATATTTCTAAATTGTCATTGTTTAGGTTTTTATAGTTTTACTCAACTAAAAAATCTATTTTCATTTAAATAAATATAATATCTTTATAATTATTTTATTTTACTATTTTACTCAACTAAAAACTCTATTTTTATATAATTAAATCTAATATCCTTATAACTATTATATTTTACCATTTTACTATTTTACTCAACTAAAAACTCTATTTTTATTTAATTAAATATAATATCTTTATAATTATTTTATTTTACTATTTTACTCAACTAAAAACTATATTTTTATATAATTAAATCTAATATCCTTATAACTATTATATTTTACCATTTTACTATTTTACTCAACTAAAAACTCAATTTTTATATAATTAAATCTAATATCCTTATAACTATTATATTTTACAATTTTACTATTTTAGTTTAAAAAAAGCTTGATATATTAGTTTTTTTTAAAATATATTCTTGAATGACATTGTTTAAACTTTTACAATTTTTTTAAAAATAAACTTTTGCAACTGAAAACACTATTTTTATTTAATTGAATTCAATATTTTTATGATTATTTTATTTTTACCATTTTAATTTTAAAATTTTCAATTAAAATATAAACTAACAAAAGTATTATTATCAAGTTTAAAAGTTAAAATAAGTTGTCTAATCATTAATTATTCATATTTTTTAAAACTAATTAAGTTAAAAATTTATTTAAATTATATAGTGATTGGTCTGTTTCTATTTTTGGAGCATGTTGGTATAACAAGAATTTAAAGTTTTAAAATGAGAAGAAGAGTAACATACAATTATTTCCTTTGACTTATAAAGTTAGAGATGTCAATCGGGCAGGTTGGGTGGTTTCGGGTTATCGTCACTTGGGTCCAGGTTTAATGAGTTAGGTAATTTTCTCGGATCATTCGGGTTATCGTTTATTTTTCTGGTCAAATCGGGATCGATCGTATTGGATAGATTATTGGGTTCATGTCATGTTTTGACAGCTTTACTTATAATTAATGGGTCACATGCAACGCACGTGAGAGTGAAGACTAGTATTCAACAAAATGAGTCATTGAGATTTGGATTTATTATAATTGCTCTATTTGTTTCCATTATTATTATTAAAAAAATTAGGTCATTGATGAAACATTGCGGTTGGGAGGAATTGCGATTTGGTTAATGAGGGAGGCGAAAGAAGATATATCCTATCAAGGTATGTATATGCATATGACTATAAACACTAAATAGTTTGGATCTTGTGAATTGAGAAAATTATTGTTTAAAGATCTATATTCTCATCGTAGATTAAGTACTCAGTCAATCAAGATTAGAAATAAATTGACGGATAAATAAACATATGATATGATTTAAATAGAAGGAAATGGCAAAAATTGGACTAAAACCTAAGTAACCTTAAATCTGACTTAACTTCAATTGGATAAAGTAATTAATGGCGGAGGACCAAACTTAAGAATCTAAATTCCAATAACACATAAATCCAAAATAACCCAAATTGAATGCTTTATGGTTACTTAAAATAATGTGAAGGCGGCCTGCGCTTGCGCTGCAGTTATCTTCTTATTAGAGCTATATTTTTTTGTAGTTGTTTAAGTCAATTAATTAGTAAGATGATATTACATTGGCTGTAAGTTAACCAGTTAGGAGAAACTCATACATCGAAACAAATAATTCGCAAATATAAAGCAAAACACATGACATTTCTTTCATTCTAAAATGCATTACCTAAATTCTACTCCATCTCTAGGTAATTTAATCAAAATAAAGCTAATATTTTACTTCTCCAAAATAAAACTAATTATATTAATTGTTGTTTGAAATGTATGTTGATTATCTAAAAAAACATAGTACGTTGCGGTCATTTTTTAATATTGATTGCAATTGTTAAATTAATAGACTCGGGTAGGTGCAAGGATTTGGCTTCTGCATAAGCAAGACTTAATTTTTTGTAGTCAAGGAGCATGTATAGTTGTCGTAGAAAAATTGAATTAGTTGAGAGCATTTGCAGGAGCATATGTAATTTACACAATGCAGCACAAAATGATTGTACTTAGCATTGACTAACTATGCTTTTGGAAATGTGGAAATATACTAAATATAAGCAACTAATATAAACCTCAATAAAAACGAAGTTGAATGATAAATAAAAACAAAAGAACTTTTTGTAAAATAAAAGAGGAATAAGGAAATAATAAATTTAAGTATCAAATAATATAATCAACAAATAAATCCAGATTTAACTCAAAATGTTGCGGTAAGAATTCCCAGTTTAGGTTATGTCATCCTAAGGCACTGCTAAATTAGATGAAAAGATCTTATCAACGTCCACCTGGAAATTTTAGGAAACGGAATGGAGTCCATGTGAAACAAATTCAGAGAAATATTAGGAAAGAAGAAACCCACCCAAATAGAAATGAAGACGAAAGGAAAACAGAACTGGAATGTCAATAGTTTACCCATGAATCAACCATTATTGCAGATACATTTATAACACCAATCCTTTGAAATTTTGGCAAAGGAGTTGAACCGATAAATCATAATATCCACACACAATTAATATGTAATTAAAACACACTTAATCATCAATATAAAAATAGTAAATTACAAAAAAGGTATAGCAGGAAAAGTAAGGGAGAAAATTCATCGATGGCCTTTTTAGTCATCCAAAAAGTACGAAAAGACTTAAACAAGCCAAAAAAGACAACTCATTAATCCTCAATTTGACCTTTAAGTAATTTCAAGTTCCATACTCACTAAAAATAATATATAGTAGCATATATATATTCCCAAAGGAGTGAGTTACAAAAATTGAATTGTTTGGTTACTTAATTGGCAGATTTTGTGATTCCCAAAGGATGCTTCGTGGTTCCATTTCTTTCAGCTGTTCACTTGGATGAAAATTTGTACAAGGGAGCTGTATCTTTCGATCCATGGTAGATGGATGGACCTAAAATGAGGTTTTTTTTTTTTTTTTTTTTTTTTTTTTTTTTTTTTTCAGTTGCCATACAATAAATATTACTAATATTTGCAGGACTGGACTTGTGATTATTGTTATATATTATTAATACTAATTGATTGATAACCAACAAATGGGTTATGAAGGAAAAGAGAAATTGGAGAAATAGCCCATTTTACTCACCCTTTGGAGGAGGTGCTCGGTTTTGTCCTGGGGCAGAGTTGGCTCGACTTCAAATTGCTCTTTTTCTACACCATTTTGTTACTTCATACAGGCATGTATTACACTTCCATTATTTTAACTCTGTATTTGGTTTAGTTGGAGCTTATAGAAAAATTATCATTTCAAAGTCTACTGCCAAAAGCTCCAATTTGGAAACTTTTTGGTAAACAGTTTTTCAGTAGGAAAAACTCTAAAATAAGGCGAGCCAAACAAACACATTTAATTTGTAACTAATTGGAGAAATATAACATGCAGGTGGATTCAACTTAAGGAAGATCGAATGTCTTTCTTTCCCTCAGCTCGGTTAGTGAATGGCTTCCCAATTCGCACCATTAAACGTCGTCAACCAATGCAAAAAGAAAAAGGCTGCCTATAGCTTCATATATAGTTGGTTCCAATTCCATTGAATACCCTTGTTGGATGTGCAAAATTTCCCTTCAACCCAACACCTTTGAGACATTAATTTGATTTGTAAAATGAGATATATTCTTTTTCATGTTTATGTTTATAAAAGGCTGATATTCTTACTAATTTAGCGCAAACTTTGAGTTTGATTACAATTTTACAAATCTTTATCAGTGTCCCATTGTTTGTATAGCTTACTTGTGGAGATGTTGCTAAGTATCAGCAGCTTTTGAGTTTTGACCACTCTTTCTAATTAGAAAAGAAATTTAGAAAAAAAAAATGTTGAAGAGTAATGTTATAATTTGCTCATGCAATCCGTTCTTTCCAACTTCCAAGTACAATTGCGGAAGAGAAGGGGAAAAAGGGCCACTTTGCAATTTGTCCAAAAGGGTTAAAAAATAAGAAAAAAGTTAGAGGGAAAATTAGAGATATTTACTATACCCAAAAAGGACAGAAACAGTTTTTGGCAAAAGAAAAGAAAAGAAAAAAGAAGACGACGATAGAAAAGGGAGAACAGATTGGGGGATCTTTTAATTTGTTGGCCAAAAGAAAACAAATTTTTGATCTTTGTTTGGTGATGGTTAGATTTTCTCCCTCTTTCTCTTTATGGGTTGAATTATGTTAAAAGACCCATTTTAGCTTTCTGGGGTTGTACCAATTTCGATTTTTAGTGCTCAGAACAACTTTATTCTGCTATTTGAATAAAATATGTATGAGCAATTGAAAACTTGCTCATCTTTCTTACCTTTAATTTAGTTTAAGTTTGTTTTGCTACTGCAGTTGGAACTAACCATGCTTTAAGTACCCAGTTGTTTTTGGTATTTGTTTTGTGTTGTTGAAAGTAGGTAATCAATGAGATTGCAGGTGGAGGATTTGGCATTTTTCGTTAAGGATTTATCTTCCTTCCACTGCTCTCAATGGTAGAGGCTTTCGTTAATTTCCTACATGATGATGCAAGGTAACTTTTTTTTTTTGGCATCAGATGCAAGGTAACTTTTATGAAAAGAAAATTCTTCATCTCTCTCTCAACTGTGAGTCTGTGACTGTGAGCATATATATGAATGATAAAAATGTTGACTTGCAACTCAGATGATATTTATAGTATTAACCTTTAAAAATTTACATGTCAGCCAAGGGCAACCTCTATCTTCTTCCTTGTCCCTTTTCTCTCTCACTCTCTCTCAAAGCACTCAGGTGTCTACTTCATGTGCAGAAATGGAAAAGTATGAAAATTTTCACTGAGAACTGCACAGTCACAATCTTAGGTTAGCTTTTGAAGCTTGGTCTTTCAAGTCATCAGGTGATTTTGCCTTCATCTTCTTTTCTTTGATTTTTAATGATATACTATATACAATACTCCTTTTATATTTGGTTCTTTGTGGATAAGTAAAATACTACTTATAACAAAATTAAATTTGATTATATTAAAGATTATATATATATATATATGAACCTTGCAATACGGTTAATTTTATTGTTGACAAATTGCTTTATGTTCAAACCAGTAGTAGGGAGTTTTGATTTAAATGCCTTGGTATGAATCTTAGTAAAGTAGAATCATAGGAGATGGTTTCTTCCAATCAACATCACCTACGTTCTTCATCCTACAGCCAAATCCAAACTAGTTAAGCATCAGCTGATTTTGGGGTGGTTAGGGTCTCATTATAATCAATTTAGGCAGCAACATATCATATCCCCCCTACCTTGACCATATATGAGGCAGCTTTTTTATTAGGTCCATGTCTTGACTTGCTCAAAGAAAAAAAACATCACGGAAAATTTTTGGCAGTATTTGAAATATTGGATTTACTAATGCTGTTGAACTGTTTAATAGCATTCAATACAACCATGTTCATGCACTTGAACATGTATCTTTTGTTGTTCTTCAGCTTCGTCTATACAAACTCAGCTGTTCGATTTCATTGAAACCCACAACTGCTACAGGTATGACACCTTACAGTGTAGGAAGTTGGATATTTTGGAATTTTCTTTTATAATTAATTCTGTGTATGAATTTTGTTTCTCCTTTTTGTTATATATACACTAGTTATGGGCACACTAAGTAAAACTATGTATAAAAATGAACGAAGCCAATTTATGGATAAAGATGCTGTAGTGAGCAGATGCTGTAAAAGAAGTATTCTTTTAGTATTAATTATGAAAAATTTGATTGAAGAAAACCCATTGTCCGGGAACAACCTTGTTTTTCCTTCTCTACCATTAATTTGTCAATTGTTGATTTGGTCTCTTTGGGGTCTTTCTAGTCCTTTAAGCTTTCTTAATTTGGTTATTAATCCATTTGAATGTTTTTTTGGGGCTCAATTGGATTCTTAAGCACATTTGGGGTCAATGATTTGGGCTTATTATTCTCGTTTCTTTAAAATTTGTCTTGTGGTTTTTCTGTCTCTTTCTATTGTCATGCATCTGCATCGTGCTTTATATAGGGACTTTTGCTACGTGACAATTCACGATGAAGAGGGATTCTGATGGAATCCCAAAAATACCAGAGTCATGCAATATCTACAGTACTGCTGTTGACAACCAGCAAGATGTCAAGACTTTCATGACTGGGGTTCAGCGTTAGGAAGGGGACTGTTTATTGGGGGGTCATGTGTCCACTTGCCTGAAAGAGTTGACCTCATTTTGCAGCAAAATGACCTCACTGAACTGCTTGGAATATGGAGAGAACGGGAAGGCACAGAACAGCAAACTAAGTTTGAAAGTGAGTATCGTTTTATTGCAGATTCACTCAGGGTGGAAATAGATTGTGAGTTGTGACTTAATCCGAGCTGCGGTTCAGTTTTGGGATCCCTCCTATAGATGCTTTGTTTTCAACCAAGTCGATATGATACTAACGATGGAGGAATACTCAGTTATGCTAGGGTTTGATAAAGTATGTTTATCCAAAACCTACCGCCGGCCTAGGAAGATGCCAGGTTTTCGCAAAAAATTTAGCCTATTTGATGGCAGTCAGCAGAGAGGTAGTCGATTTCTATTTGAATCAAGAAGGAAGCACAGGTATTCCAATTTCCATGGGATAATCTCCGAGGCTTTATCTTCACACACATGAATGATGAGTATGGAAGAAACGTGATGGCTATGGCAATCTATGGTATGGTTGTGTTTCCTAAAGTTTTGGGCACATTGAGTTCGCCGTTGTTGATTTGGTTGATCATGTTCGACATGGCACTGATCCTTCTTCAGCAATTGTGGCTGACACAAAATAATGTCACTTAACATCTGCCGTAAGACAAGCGGAGAACGCTTCTTAGGATGCGCTCAGTTATTAAGTATGTGGATTCGTGGGCATTTTGAGTGTGAAATAAGCCAGTTTACTGAAGGTTATCATGAGACAAGCAGTCATATCCGTGAATTCTGCACTAGTACATGGCTTGCACAAAAATCAAAAGAGGAGTGGATTCAGCGCCTTAGAAAGTTGATTAGCATAGAAGTTACATGGAAAGCGCCTTGGATGAATTGTATGCCATTAATCTATAGATGCGGAGATAAACCTTGGGTTTCCATTGATAGGATTGCGGGGATGTGTCAGCTATGCAAAGACAATTTGGGTTACAGCAGTTCATCCCAGCGACAAATGGGCTTAATCAGTTGGAGTTTCTCGCTACGGTGAACCTGGATATTTGAGTAAATTGGATGAGATGGCATAAAGTGCGCAAAGTAAGTAAAGGAAGGCAAGACGATGAAGGTAATGAGGTTGCTATAGGATATCTTGAATGGCAAACTAAACGAGTCAAGGAGACAATATTGCCCCCTGAAGAAAAGTTTGGTCACCCAGTTGGTCCAGAATCTTGTGATACAACTGAGATGGTATTAGCCAAGAAAAAGCTTGAGGGTGAGAATGTGGAGTTAGCACGTCAGAGTCAAGAACTTCTGAAAGAGGTTGAAAGATGGAAGGCAGAGGCGAGACAAGAGGGAAAGGAAAAACAGAATATGGGAATGGAAAATGACGATGTGAAAAGAGCAATTAATGATTTGGAAAAAGATCATTCAGCAGTTATGAATGAACTTTAAGGGATGTCGAGAAGAAAATGACGGTTTGCAAACAAAGCTCCATGGAGGAAGGACTTGGGATTTCAGTGGCTAGACTTGAACATGAATTACAAATGTTACAAAAGGCCAAGGAAACACTTGAGGGTGAGAATACGGAGATAGCACGTCAGAATCATGAACTTTTGAAAGAGTTTGAAAGATTGAAGGCAGAGGCACGACAAGAGGGAAAGGAAAAACAACAAATCAGAATGGAAAATGACAAACTGAGAAGAGCAATGGATTGATTTGGAAAAAGATTATTCAGCAGTTATGAATGAACTCAAGGGATGTCAGTTTGCAAACAAAGCTACATGGAGAAAGGAATGAAAAAGGACTTGGGACTTCAGTGGCTAGACTCCAACATGAATTACAACTGTTACGAAAGGCCAATCAAATCAATAGAGAGGAATATGATGAGCTTCTTAGAATGATTCATTAGCTTACGGAAGCATATGATTTCATTAGAGGAGAGTAGGAGTGACTTTGGATTTACTTTAAGGAGCAGGATACGTAAGAAGTGTGGAAACGGCTATGCTTGACAAAACAAGATCATCTAGGGTACTTGGTTAAGCAAATTGAAGAAGATGGAGAGAAGGGCAGCAAGAATCAGAATTCAGAAGAGAAACATATCCAACTGGGCCTCAGGGGGTGCGACTTCTAATCTTCATAGATGATGCTATTAACACAATATATATCAGCTAATTATAACCTTCTTTAAGCTTGCTTTGATATATTTAAGTTTTTTTTTCTTTTTTTTTTTTCTGCATTTTGGTGTAAGAGATTTGGGTTGAAGTTATCGAGATTGTTTTCATTTGAAATTATTTACTACCCTTCAAATGCATTCATGCATGCATAAGCATAATTCATCCCATGCTAACTCGGGAAAGTATTTGATGGTTGCAAGCATGCATCTACCAACTTTTAAAATGAGAATGGGAAATCTCACGTATTCATGTTGATTCTCACGTATTTCTGCACAGAACGGAATTGCAGCAAGAAATGATCACTATCTTTGAAGTACACACGATAGGGTGTGTAAGCAAATGCCTCGGGTTTACAAAAACAAATGGTATATAGATATTGTTATGAACCTGGAAGTATTATGGTCTTTCATAACATGTTATTTTTTTGCGTAACATGTTATTGAGGGGGAAAAAGCTCTATGCTTTTCCTTCCGTTTGGAGAGCAGCAAGTTTGGGTTGATTGTCCAAACGAGATACGCACTATGGTTTGAATGAATGGTATTTATTCATTCAACGTTATATACTAAATATGCTTTTTCAACGTATATACTATGGTTTGAATGAATAGTATTTATACAGGAGAACGAGAAGCCATGGATAAATGGATATAAACAAGAAATCAAAACAATGGGTAAAGATTATCACTAGAGCTTCCATTTTCAGGCTGGCATGTATGTTTAGAAATTCAAACACTGTTGTTTTGCTTTGCACCAAAATGAAGACAAGACAGGGAATCTTGCATGTTTTCCCAAGACTTGTTCAAAAGCTTGCAAGTCGAAAAATACAAACCCCAAGTCCAACACAGACATAGAAATGGTTCGGTTCAACCACTTGTGGGATAATCATATTCATATTCATGGTCAATAAAATAAATGCTAAATTGCAGGACAAGCCCCCATGCTCAGAGTCACAAGTAACAAAATATAGAAAATTGATAGCCTTGAACTGCAGGAGGAGAAACATGGGGTGGGGGGTCCTCTCCTCTCTTTATTTGAGAGACTCCTCCTACTGCGCAGACCAACCATAGTATGCCACGTTTCTATCAATTCAATGCTAAGGGTATGCCTCAACTTCCATTTCTCTACTCTATCAACGGAATTATAAGCAAAAAAAATCCATACCCTTAATAACAGAGTTTTAGGCAAATATAATCTTTAAGCATTCATATCCAGAAGAAGCAGAGAGTGAAAAAGGATTCTGTATTTCTAGATCTCCAACAAGTTGCAAGAACATTAGAAGAAGAATTATGTATAAGCTAAGGCTAGAAAATCAAACAAAAGACTCTAATAATTATAATACTACATGCAAAAGCAATATACAAGCTACAAATAGAAAATCATGGGTTTAAGCTTCCAAAAGTTATTGTATACTAAATATAATTAATGGTTTTGTTGTATGGATGTATGGAGGTGAATCAATCAGCTCTTTGTACAGTAGTCTTAAACAAGAGGACATACAACTTTTGATCCATTGAGAAATAGAGAAAGCCACCAACTGAATGTGTTACAAATGACCCAAAACTCGTGCCCACAATACAATGCCATGCCGGTCCATACACACCATCAAACTCCTGCAATAATCAATTCATCAATCAAACTCAATTTCCCAGAAAGAAATCAACTTTTTTTTAAAAAAGAAAAAGTAGAATTATAGAATTACCTTCTTTAGAGTGAGGGCAAGGGTCTTGGAAGTGAACTTCTCAAGGCTATCATGGGTCTTTCTTGCACAATCAACAGCATGGATCTGCATAAAGGGTGGCATATCAACTGAAACGATTTTGACCCCACAATTTGCAAGAATATCGCCCAACTCTACTTGAGAACCCCCAAAGGATCTCCTTCTGCCTAATGAACCATCTTGTTTCTCCTTGACCGCACCCAAAGCTATAATTTTCTTGTTTTTTTGATGATTCTGTTGTTTCCTTTTATCCAAATCCTTCCTGGCCTGGGCCTTGTCTTTTTTAGCCCTGATAATGGAGGAATCAGCAGCATCAAGGGAAAGGGTCATGGATTTGGCTTGTAAATGAATGTCTCTGACTCTAGTAGGTGGATGACTATGTCTATGGGGATTAAGATTCAATCTGGAAAGGTGGTTGGTGATGGAAAAGTGCTTCTTCTTGGAGTTGGAAGGTAATATTAATGGATCTGAGCTTTGGGATTGTATTTGTGGGACTGTGGGGTTAGATTCAGGGGCTGCTGCTAAGATGCGCCGGTGGCCGTGGCTGGTGCGCTGTGCCATATTTTACCTAACACACACTCTCTCTCTCTCTCTAATTGGCTGGGGATAAGGCGGAGTTTCTTCTGCACTTTTTGTGTGTGTGGGATCAATGGAACCTTTTGGATTAGGGAACTTTTTTTCTCTTTTATTTTTTGCACGCACACATGTGAAGAAGGAAGGGGCGAGAGAGAAGACAAGAGCTATGTATGGGTGTTTATGGATGTTTTCTTCTAACATGCGCTAAGGGGTGGAGTGGAGCAGCTGTTTTAGGTTGACCCTTGACCATTGACTTTCATCTTTTTATTACGATATAATATAGGCTAAAAGTTCAAATAGAGGCCTGACCTTTAGGGAAAAGGTCATTTAAGGGTCTAACATTTCAATAAAGTCAAATAAGTGTCCAACATTTTTGGTTTAGATCAATTCAATCCAAACTGTTTATTTGGTATGAAAACATGCTCTGTTAATCCCGTTAAGTCTAGTGGATTCCGTTAAGTTTACATTTTTAAAAAATATTTTTATAATAACACATTTAACAATAGAAAATTTTTAATTTATACCGTGAATTGCTAAATACCATTTCAAAATTGCTTCTTATCGTCCCCTTTACACTTTTGCCATTTACTTCATTATCCTCTAAAACTTTCAAAATAAAAACCTCAAATTTTCAAGTCAATCACCAATAATGATTATCATAAACCCTATATTGACTCTAATTAATAATAATTATCATAAAAAAATCATAATTTTAAATAAATTTTTTTAAA
>AWWV01015450.1:0-58005 GCA_001974805.1 Corchorus capsularis | reverse complement strand
TTCTTAATTTCTTATTTTGTCCAAAATGCTTTGAGTCAACATTGGTTATTGAAAGAAATATGGTTCCAAAAGATTGAATAGTAATTGTCAAAAAGGTTTGGTTCGATGTGTTGGCTTGACTTGACAAGATCGAAGTGTTTAATGACTTCGTCCGCTCTAATTTTCTCAAGGCAATGCTCATATCCGCAAGGAATCACGCTTTTCGAACTGCTTTAGAGGCTCCAAGAATTGCCATCCTTGCTCTAGACTGCCCTTTTTCGGGTTTTCACCCTAGAGCTTTTTGGTTTTTGTTTTTTTTTTATTCTTTCTTCTTTTTCCATTTTTTCTTTTTTTCTTTCATGCGCTTGCCTTTTGAAAAACTTTTGAAACCAATTTTCTCTAAAACCTTTTTTAGAAGAACACTTTTCTTTTGCAAAAACATTTTTTATTTTAGGAACAACCCCTTCACCTTCAATATCCTGACCTGATCAAAGATGGACTTTATTAGGCACGTAATATGGGATTGGGTTAAGGGTGCCAAAGAAAGGATAAAAGGCACAAAAGTATTTGAAGGCGCTCGATCCAAGGATCACTTTCTTTGTTGTGAAGGATGCCATCGAACTTGATCTTCCAATTTTCAGCTTTCAACTTCTTCGTTTTTTCCTTTTGCTTTTCTTTTTAACTTTTCGACTTTTTGCTTTTCATTAACTTTTGATTTAAACTTTGATTTGAATTATTTGATGAAGTGAACTGAATGCTTCTTTATGAACTGTAGCTCATTACTTATTGTAAATTTCCCATTATAGACTTTGAGTGGAAACCCGTTCTTTTGAGGCTTATCCATCTTCGCCTTTGCCCCCAGTGTGGAGGGTGATCCTTGATCAGGGTTGAATCGAAAGAAAATCCATAAGGCTCAAAGGGGACAACTATGGATAACTTTCTTCAAGTGAAAGGAATAAAAAAGAAGGCCATTTAGCATTTCGGATCTGGATATTTTGATGAAAGGCGACCCTTAGAAAAACCCGAAACCTTTTGAAAACTCATTTTTGAAAACCTTTTCTTGAAAACAATTTTTGAATAATGTCTCTTATTATTATTATTTTTTGTTATCCTAAAAATCTGTGCAAGCACATGACGTTGCAATTCTTTTTATTCTCTTTTTGCGACCTCTTTCTTTTTTAGGCCAGTGTTTTTTTTTTATTTTTTATGGGAATTCGATGATTAATGTCTTCTGCCTCATTCTCTTGTCTGACCTCCTTATTGATGAACATGAAAATTTTATTGCTACTGAATACTACCCCTCCACTGATCACAAGGGCGATAAAGGTGTCTCAACAATTGAAGTGGTTTGAAAAGGTGTTACTTAGATTGGCTTATTTGATCTTCGAACCAATTTGTCTTCCCAAGGCCTGAAAGCAATTTGAATTTGGCCTTTTAAGTGATTTCCTTTGTGGCATGAACAGGTTTCAGCACATCTGTAATTTTGGTTCAATTTGGTTCCAAGAAATAAAATGGGCTCATTTGGTATCAAGGAAATTTGGGGTTAGGCAAAGTGTTGACCAAAAATCGAAATACCTTTTGTTTATTCGTAACTTTTTATTGAAAAGACTTTTTTCTTGTTTTACTATTGAAAACCTCCTCATTCCTTTGGTCGTCGCTTAGACGAAGATTCTTGCCCCTTGCTGGGCACTTTTGAGAACTGTTTTTAAGTGGTGGTCACATGATTCTGCCAGTTTTATTCTTTTCCCTTTTTTTTTTAAAACAGAACTTTATTTAATTAAGTCGATTAAGGAAAGTGCAACAATTTGAACCACTATTAACACAATGCAATCCTACATGCTAAAGATTCAAAATTCAATGATTTAAACCAAAATATTATGTTGATGTAATGCATGCGTAAGATGTGCTCCAAAGTTTCAGAAATTCCCTCCTCTGGTGGGCTTCCGTTGCCCCTTTGCGATTGAGCTGTATGACCCTCTATTACTCGAGAAACTGCTCAAGGTATAACTTCTGATATTGTCTTTAATTTTTTCACCTTGACACCCTGGAGTCATCTACTGGCTGGCTACCTGTTAGAGCGGGAGCGAATTTACTGGCACGGCCTGACTACCTTCAAAGTATCTAAGAGAGGAAGGTCTTTGACCCCGTTTTGCATCTCCAATCTTTTCATCTTGCTTTACGATGTGCTTTGTCGAGTCACTCATGCTTTCTTCCCCCTGAAGCTTTAAATCTTCCGCAAACTTGCTGAGCCGTCAGATTTCTTTCTATTGATAAACATTATTCTTTTATTGTGAAATGGAGTCAAAGCTATCCATGCAATGTATGAGTGAATGTCATGGTGAATGAATGAATGCATGAAGCAAAACAATGAATTTGCCCAGACAAACGAAAGATGAAGCCAATCTCAGTGAAATTCCTCTTTTCATTGTTGACGACCATTACATTGTCTTACTACATCAAACTTCAAACATGACCATAACTATATACAAAACTGACTATGAAAATAAAGCCCAAACAACTCTTCCAGTGCTCTTAGGCATAAACACCGAGTGATTTAGCTTTCCCCTAGCAAGATCACTGAGTACTTGTCGACGCTCCTTCAGAACCAACTGATAGACGTTGACTGAAACTGGGGCTACCATTTGCTCCGAAAGTTAACTTTCCTTCTTCAATCAACCTTTGTACCTCAACTTTTAGCTTTGGGTAGTCTTCAGTCTCATGGCCCGAGGTTCCTGAATGGTACTGACAATGGGCGTCGGCATTATACCACTTGGGTCGACGATTAAGGGGCAAAGGGTGAACATATGGTAACCTTTCCAACAAACCCTATTGCAATAGCCATGGGAGTAATTCTGTGTAAGTGCCTGGAATTGGAATAAGATTTTCAAGCTCATTCGGTTCTTTTCTTGGAGTAGGAGGTTTTTTGCTTGTGGATGGGTGATGGAGTGTTTGGCCTAAAATTTGATAGACAATAAGGTTGAGGCTGATGAGAGTTAGACTGGCTTCTCCATTGATTAGAGTTTGGCGGACGATAAGCTGGAGGGTAAAGAGATGGGTCGGTCAACTTGACATGGTTGTCTTGTGACTTTACTGCGTCAAAGGACTCCACTTTCGACATGGAAGTCTTGAGCTCCTCCACTTGCTTGGTTAACTCATCCATTCCTTGTGCGATCTTGCATAAGTTTTCCCTATTTTCTGAGCCAAAAGTGATTTCATTGGTGGGTTCTGACCCTTCATGATCGGAGTGAGTTCGTTTCGATGGTGTTTCTGAAGAGAGAAGTAAATGAGCCCCTTCTAGATCCCCACCCTTTATCAACAATTTAAGAACATGCTCCCTTAGCTTGCCAACCTCCTCAGCAAATGCTTCTTGCTTGCAGTTCATCTTAATCATGTCTTTTTCCATCTTCTTCTGGTCAAACTCCAGCTGCTGTACTCGAGCTTCCAATGAACTACCCATGCTGCCTCAATATCTCGGACTCCTAACATTGAATTGCCATGAATAGGTGAGATTTACAAGTGATCTAAGTACGAATTTACAATATGTTGATGATAATGAATGTGTATACATATGTATAAATGCATGGCATGATGCTTTGGCAATGATAAGAATGTATGGTGACATGGCATGGATATTGAAAGAAAGTGCATGGCATGGTAGAATATGCTGATGAGCAAATGCATGCTTTTGCTTGGTCGGTTATATGCAATGAATACATGTGAATGCATAATGCAACCTACAAAACAGAGGGGTTATACAGATGTGTTTGCAAAAATAAAGCAATAAAAGCCTAAGAATGGTTATTAACTGAACAAATAACTGGAAATTAAAGAAGAAGCATGCCCCTTCTTTTATTGATCAAAAAATTTTCCTCGAAAAACACTTGGATTGTGAGTCCTTTGGGGTAGGTTGGTCCATCTCTTATGAGCAATGCAATTACTCATTCTATGGTTCTTGTTTTTGAAAAAACAAGAAGTAAGGGTAAAAGGTGTCCCTTATGTGTCCCGACTTATATGCTGGGTTTGGTCCATTCAACCTAGAGGGAACCCAATTCGATACTACCATCACCCATCAAATTGAGTAGGTAGGATCTTCTTGGGTGGAGGTTTTTCCGCACAACCTATACGGGGATCTGGTTGGTCCCATGAAGGCTTGCGTATTATACCTCCAAAATCTAATAAGGGTGGCAAAAATGCAAATGCAAGATGCAATCTAAGTGAGGTGTGTGAAGGAACAACCTACCGTTACCACATACCATACCAAATACCAAACTATAAAATTCTAAAGCTGATGCATCACAAACATGAAAACACGGTTAAGCATGAGTAAGCACAAGCAACAAAAGATGCAAAACAAAGAAGAAAAGACCAAGTAATCAATTTATTAAACCCTGGATCTTGTTTAAACTAAGTGAGGCCTGACTCTCTAAATTCCCCAGTGGAGTCGCCAAGCTGTCGCAACGTGCGGGTTCGGGGTCCGAACCCTGCCGCTAACGACTTGAGGAAGGGAGTCGCCACTAATCAATTTTTAGGTGTGATTAGTCACCTGATTGACCTAGCTAGCTTAATGAGGACCAAGGCTTGGCGAGGGACCCACTAAACATATAGGTCCGGTCTTTGCAACCTAATTCTATGTCCGGGAGTCGATTACGTTTGGAGAAGGATTAGCACCCCCAAACGCCCGTCAAATGACGGTACCTCTAGTCTAATCTAGATCTATTACGGGTCTAAAATAAAAGATTGCTTTTAGTCCTTAATCCTATATTTTTTTTGTCTTTTCTTCGTTTCAAGAGAACTGAAACCTTTTTATTTGAATGCTTAATCTTAATCTTTTTGTGTTTTCTTTAAGTTTTAAAACCTTTTATTCTCTTGAATGCAAGAAACATGATAAAACTAACCCTTTCTCCGAAAGGGTATTTTGGGAAATGAAATCTAAATGCAAGAAGAGTGAAAAAGTTGACCCTTTGTCCGAAAGGGTATTCTAAGAAACCAAGATTAAACTTGTATACAGAGTTGTGAGAAAATTGACCCTTTGTTTGAAAGGGCATTTGGCGAAATCAGAAATTAAATGTGGGAGTGTGACTGGACTGACCTTTTATCCGAAAGGGTATTCTGGGAAATTGAAACTATATGCGAGGATGTGGCAAAACTGACTCTTTGTCCAAAAGGGTATTTTGGGAAATAGAAACTATACACTAGGATGTAACAAAACTGGCCCTTTGTCTAAAAGGGTATTTTGGGAATACTAAACTTAAATGCAGGAATGTGAGGAAACTAGCCCTTTGTCTAAAAGAGCGTTTTGGGAAAACTAGAACCTAAATGCAAGAATGTGACAAAAATAGAAAATGTTAAACATAGAGGCTGGAATGTGACAAGACTGGCCCTTTGTCTGAAAGGGCGTTTTGGGAAAAAGCAGGTAAAAACAAGTGTGTTCCATCTAGGAAGGGCGTTTTAGGAAAAGCAAGTAAAAATTAGTGCCTTTCGTCCGGGAAGGGCATTTTGGGGGAAAGCAGGTAAAAACTGAAAATTGAAAGAATCATCCTTTTGTTTTTTATTTTTTTTAATTTTCATTTACTTAGAAGCAAACTCTTCTATTTTCTTTATTTGAGTTTTAATTTCTCACTTTGTATTTTATGCTTCATTACCTTAAAGTTCAATTAACGGACAAAAATGCATGCAATGCATGATCTGGTCTTTTTAACTGATTGGTAAAGGGTCGTTTACACGAATAACTCCCGAGGACCCTTCCCACGCATTATGGGGGTATCCGCAAAAGTATCCAATCTCGGAGCGGACCTTGGGAGGTCGTGCCCGAGCACAATTACCCAAGGTCCACCTGATTATTTTCGTCGCATGGATGGCAAGTATTAATGCATGCAAATGATTTCTAATATTGATTTTCTTGGATTAAACTTAATTTTCTAGAGACTAAATTTACCAAACTGTTCAAAGTTAAATTAATTTCCAAATTAATTTAAATCTAACATTTTTACTTTTATTAATTTATTGAAAAGTAAATTAAATCTTAAGGTTAAGCCTTTAATTGAAACAAGTCTAAAAGTTAAGGACCAAATTAAACTAAAACCAGGGGCTAAGTCGAAAACGCTGAAAAGTTTCAGTCTTTATGTGAGCAAGTTTTCAAATTATGGTACATACTCACACTAAATTACTACATCAGGGACCTAATCGAATGGAAATTAAGGGCTACATTGTATAACCTAACCAAAAGAATAACAAACAGAATAAGAATTAATTTAAATCCGAAAATAGCAAACAAAAAAAACAAAAAAAAGTGAAAGTATAAAAGCTTCATCATCTTCTTATTTTCAGAGTATAAACTTACCTCAAACCCTAGTTCTTCAGCGCCGCCACTGCCTCCACCATCCGGAAATCGCGCCGCCGCATCGGAATGCCCACCGTCGTCGGATGAAGCTCCAAAAGTGCAGATCCTCTCGCCTCAGCGCACTGAACCCGGTTCCGATGGTAGTTCTCCGAGATCTGACCTCCAAAGCCTCAAAATCAAGTTCACCCGAAACCCCAAACCTCTCTCGGATTCGGCTATTTTAACCCTCAAACAACCACCATCTCAACCTATGTCAGCCTCCTTGCCTCCCACTACAACTTAACCGAATTGATTTTGAAATCTAAGCCTGCTAATACCGAAAACCCCTAAGCCCAAAGTTTCAAACCCTAGATGAAGAGGGAAGGGATCGAAGAAAGGAGAAGGTGGATAAAATTGAAGCAAAATCTAAATGGGAAAAAACTCTCAAGGTTCCTATGGTAAGGACTCTAACCTTCTTTTCTGTTTTTCGTTTTCTCTCTTTTTTTGTATTTTTTGTGTATTTTCTTGCTGCTAAAAAAAATCTATGAACTATTGACAGAAACTATGAACCTAATTTTTTCGAGACCCTGATTCCTCCCCCAAAAATTTTTTAGCTCCAAGAAAGAAAAATCCCCTATTGAATCACTGTCGGAGTATATATATTGAATGCTCCTCAAAACCCTCCCTATCGTTACTTCCTGCTTTTCTTTATCTAATGGTTCAAGAGCTTTAGGAATCAAATTCCTACTTTCTCCTTGCAAGGCCTTTAAAAATCTCTTTTTGTCTCCCTGCAATTCCCATTTCCAGGGAATTTATTGCCCTTCATTTGTCTCTTTTCTTGCTTTTTGTTTGAGCCTGATGGGGTGAGTCGGTTGGTGGCAGGGTGTAAGGAAGTCAGGATGGGCGTTTTTGCAGACTGAGATCGTGCTTGCCCCACTTTGTCCCTTCCAAATTTTTGTCTTTTGGGGCTTGTTGATGTGGCATATGAGGTGGTGAGTCCAGGTGACTTCTCCTGCTTTTTCCTCTTTTGTTTTCCTTGTGTCTGTCTCCTAATTGATTCACATATGTTTTTCAATCCCCTGCAGGAAGGCTTTGGTGACATGGCAGGAAGGCCTTGGTAACATGGCAGGAGAGCTCTAGTGACATGGCATGTACTGACAAAATTGGGGGCCTCTCAAGGCCACTCATGGGTTGCCATGTCATGGTAAGACCTCTCCTTCTTCCTTTTCTTTGTCCCTTCATTTCTGTATGATGCTGGTATATTGGAATGCACATTGACCTAAATACATGTATACATGCTCTGTTTTTGGATGGTGCTCTTACGAGAATGAAACCTTAGGAGTGTAGCCTGACATGAAGGCCAGAGGTGTTCTGATTTTATTAATGACTAGATGGGACTATGTAGTGCATGTGTGTCATGAGTCAATATTAGTAAAACAAACTACATGTTAGATGATAGAATTTAAAGTGCAAATGCAATGTTTAAGGGTCTAATGGAATGGAAATATTTGTTGCAAGGGGTGCACTTCTGCTTCTCTAGGAATATAGATGCATGTGTATAGCCTGTATGCTAATGATTAATGATGCTAGGTAATAAGAAAGCTAAATACTAATGCAAATGCTCTAATGAAATGAATACTAAAATCTTATTGAAAACGATGTATGCAGATTCGTTGGTGAAAATTCTTTGGGAATGTGATGCCATGTTTTGTTTTTTATCTTCGACTTGCCCCTTTGCCATTTTAATAACTTATGTTGTCCCTCCTTGTTTGCTGCAAGGTTTCATTAAGCCTGAAAGTAGTCCTCTGAGATGCCCTAATGCTCTGACTGCTGTGACTTCTTTGCCGCATTGATATCCTGTCATGAAATCTGCCGGTATGGAACCAGAGGCAAGGAAAACCTCCTAAATGGGCAAAGGCTATGTAACAATGTTTTTATCTTTGTAATGAAGAATGCAACTAAAATGCAACATTTTTTTTTTGAATTTGTAATATCCATTTTTTTATTTATGTTAATGCAAAATGCAAGTATGCCATGCAAAGGAAACGATCACCAAATTTGACATGATATGCAAAAATTGAAGCAATGGACAATGATTATGCATAATGCAATATATAAGTGATATATATATTACTAATGAACCTGCTTAATAAGAAAATGACCATATGCTGCGAAAATAAATGTGGATATGCTTAATGAAAATGAAAGTAAATATTATTGCAAAAACTTAAAAGAAAAGGATAAGAGAATGCCTCAATAAAAAAACTAAACCTCATTTACTAAAAGAGTTTATATGACTAAAGCGCTACAACCAAATTACTAATTGAAAGTAAGCTATGAAATATGCACAAATGCTAAGGGTGCATATAAAGATTTTTTTCAATTTTCAAAATGCAAACTAGATGACTAAGAAAAGAATTAGCTTATCTAAATTAAAAGTGAACTTAAAATGACCAAAGTGCCCATGAATGTGCAAATGACCGGAATGCCCTTAGTGCAAAAATGACCAAAATGCCCCAAGGCGACTTAAGAAATAAATTGAAGGATATAGGGCAAAAATGGGTGTCTACAGTGGGGAATGGATGTGATCGGAGTTATTAACCCCAAGGCTTCAAATGGGCACAGATTCATACTGGTTGCAATCGATTACTTTACCAAATGGGTTGAGGCAGCTTCATACGCAAGTGTTTCTCAAGCAGTGGTCACCAAGTTCATTAAGAAAGAGATTATCTGTCGATATGGGTTGCCGGAAAGAATTATTACTGACAATGCGTCCAACTTGAATTAAGGATTAGTAGAAGAAACCTGCAAGGAATTTAAGATTGTGCACAGTAATTCAACCATTTATAGGCCTAAGATGAATGGTGCAGTGGAAGCAGCCAATAAAAATATCAAGAAGAATGTGGCGAAGATGACTTAAACATATAAGGATTGGCACGAAAAGCTTCCTTTTGCTCTTCATGCTTATCGGACTTGTGTTAGGACCTCAACTGGGGCAACTCCGTACTCTTTAGTATATGGAATGGAGTCAGTGGTACCAATCGAATTAGAAATACCGTCCATACGGGTATATCGAGAGACTAAATTGGAAGAGTCTGAATGGGTTCAAGAGAGATATGATCAGCTCAATTTGGTCGATGAGAAAAGGTTAACAACTTTATGTCATGGCCAAATGTACCAAAAGAGGATGGGGCGGGCATTTAACAATACGCCCGAGAGAGTTCATAGAAGAAGATTTGGTACTGAAAAAGATCATACCAGAACAGGGTGACCCAAGGGGCAAGTGGGCACCTAACTGGGAAGGCCCATTCGTGGTAAAGAAAGCATTTTCTGGTGGGGCATTGATTTTACAAGAAATGGATGGGGAAGAGTTTCCCAGGCCTATCAACTCTGACGTAGTCATGAAATATTTTGCCTAAAAAAAAAACTGGCCTAAAAAAGAAAGAGGTCGCAAAAGAGAAATGAAATATAAGGAGGGGTCCAAGTTGAAAACCTGCAAAGGGTGGCTTGGATCCATTTGGGGTCAGTTGAGTTGAAAACCCGAAAAGGGCGGCTCAAGTAAAGGATGGAAAAGGAGGAACTTGAGTTGAAAACCCAAAAAGGGCGACTTAGGTGGAAGATAGAGGGACATAGTCTATGGGCAAGACACTTCAAGAAAATCTCTTAAGGTCAAAAGGGTAAGGGTCTGATCCAGACTGAGTTGGGTAAGGCTACATCAAGACCAATTTCGAAGAACCATCGGCAAACGTCACAAAACCGTCGTTGGAGTATTCATCGGCATGAGGTTCTATCTCTTCAGCATGTTTTTATTAGTATATATATTTATGTATTAAATTCCTTGTTATATAAGTTCCGTCTCTTTTCTATTTGTGCATATTTCTTTATCAATGAAATTTTAGAGTTTTAGTAATATTTGTTTTCTCTAAGTTTATCTTTTTCTATTTGTACATATTTCTTTATCGTTTAATTGCAAAATTTTAGTAATACATGCTTTCCTTTGCATCACATTATTAAAAGTAAACATTGGTTTTCACATTATTAAAAGTAAACATTGGTTTTCCTTTACAAAATTTAATAAAACAAACATGGGATTGGTCGCTTTCAATTGTTCAAAGGGGGTATTAGTAAAAGATACAAAGGAACATATATCATCATTCGAGGCAAAAGAATTCAAAAGGAATTAGGGTAAAGTATCGCTAAGGGTATAAGGGACACGAGATTAGAAAAGATTGAGTTAAGATAGCAGGTGAGGAGTTGGAAGAGGAAGGCTAACGCCAAGAAGTCAAGAGGAACACAAGGAAGATATACATGACTGCGGGTTAATTTGGCAAAGGAAATATATTCAAACCAAACCATATACATTTCGCGTTACATTTATCACCAGCATACAACATTGCATTAACATTCGGTAGTGCATCACCATTCTAACTTGCATCGAAGCGTACTTTTCAAAGAAAATTTTCAGGAATTCAGATGACTCGGTGTAACATCTTCAAAATTGGCTTCAGATGAGTCAGTGTGGCATCTTCAAGATTGGATTTGATGAGCTCGATGCAGCACCCTTTCAGACAATTTAGATTTATTCGGTGAATTGATTAGTTTTTCTTCAGATTGATCCGATTGATTCAGTGCGATCCTTCCTCAAGATTTTAGCAAATAAGTTTTCGTAGCCTTCAATGAAAGGGGTGTGTATGTCGTTGCGCACTTCCTAACTCTCAAAAAGTATGCAAACTACTTCTTTGCACACTTCCCGATAGTTAGAAAGCACGCAAAGAGGGGCAGCTGTAGACACTCATTTTTTTTCCTGTATCCTTTAATTTAAATAAATTTATTTCTTATTTGGCATTGGGGTCGCCCAGGGGCATTTTGGTCATTTGAGGGCATTTTGGTTATTCTTGCATTCAGGGGCATTTTGGTTATTTTTAAGTCCACTTTTAATGGCTAATTCATTTAAAGCATTTAGGGTGCATTTGGAAATTTCAAAAATCTCAGTGTGCGCTTTTGCATATTTCACATCTTAGCTTCATTTAGTAATTTAACATTGTTGCATTTTAATTGTGTAGTTTAGGTTCAATTTAGTTCTTTGATTAACTAACTCTCAATTTAGCTCTCAATTTAGCGATTAGTTAGACATGCACAAGTTGGATTTGCATTTTTTGTGTGCTTTTTCATTTCATGCCTTAACTGCATTTAGTCATTAGTATCGCTACATTTCAATTACATAGCTTAAGCATTTTTAGTAATGGGTCTAGTTTTGAATTGGCATTCTCATATTCAATTTTTAGTATGTCCCATCCATTTTCATTTTCTCATTAATCATATTTTTACATTAATCACAATTTCTCATTAGTCCATTAGTCATATATGTCTAGTTACATGCATATCTTCCATAACTCATAATTAGGCATTGGCATTTCAGTTAAAATATAGAGATAAATTCACTACATTTACATTTTCAACATGATGGCACTTAAATTTCCAAATCTCCAAAGTAAAATGCCTAGGTTACAAGATCAAATTTTTACAAAATAAAAAAAAGTCTTCATTTACAGGAAATCGCAAAATCTCCAATCAATTCCCATTTCCCTTTCCTAATTCCTTCCCATCCCTTATTTGTTCTCCCTAGAGTCTTCTTTTCCTTGTGTTTAAGGTTACATGCTGCAAATAGCCTTGAATTGTGTCACCAGGCGCTTGTTCCCACTCAAAATAATCCTTTCTCCTTAATGCAACATCCTTTGCTTGAGCTTTACCCGATATAAGGCATCAAACCTGCAAATGGCATACCTTTCAGCTTTAGTTCATATTCATGTGGTTGCATTCTTAAATTGTCATGAGCCAACATTCACCAAAGCAGGACAAGCAGTGGACTTATTGAACCAATACACAAAGCTTCACAAGAGGGTACATTTCCAGTTCAACAATGAGCAATACCAATTAGGCAAGAGGTGGACTTGCATACAACTGTGACAGAGGAAGACATAATGTACTCGCTAATAGAGGCATTTTCAGTGGCCACACGACATTGATAGACTAACCATGTCAAGGAAGAGCATTCAAATTATCCATACAGCCACAAATTCAGCAACAAATGATGCAAAGCATGATCAATACAGTGAGCTATGAGTATCAAACAGAATCAAGCTCAACTCAGCAGTGTTTTAGACAAGCTACTGGCTAGGAAAAAGTATGCGACATTCAAACCAAAAATGAGGGGAGGACTATCACAGAATACACCAAATCTCATTTATAAAGCAACAACAAGCATATTGATGAACTTCAGGATATAAATAGAAGCTTAAACCGCAACACTCATCAGAGAAAAAACAAATGAATAAGGCACAGAGAAGAAAGAAAATTACCACTGCTTACTTGTCAAATCCCCAGTGGTCTGCAAGGAACAAATAAGAGACCCCTTTTTAGCCACCTCAGCAGAGTATGTGGGATGCTTTGACTTCAAAGGCTGAGGAAGAGTTCTAATATGATGTATACCGAATACCTGCTAACGTGGCATGCTCCAATTAAGTTGTATTGTCCACCTTGGCATTTCACAGACAAAAAAATTCATGTCAGCAACCTAAACAAGCCCAGCCAAATTAAATGAAATGGGAAAAGATGGAATCATACATAAACAAGCAGACAAAAGGAGAAAATATACTCATTTGCCCTACGGTGTCACCATATACTTAAGACATAACTTGAAATAGCAGAGACGGGGGTAAATAGGTGAAATCGAGCCAAACTTTCAAGACCCTTGGATCAAGAATAAGCAGACGGTGGAAATCAAAGGCTTGGAGGAGTTTATATACCCCATTTCAGAGGGAAGAGAGGGAGGAGGAGGCATGTTTTTTTTTAAAAAAGAGAGAAAACGACAACTAGGGTTTGGATTGCAAAAAAAATAGGGTTCATCGTTTCTTCTTCTGGTTTTTTCGAAAAAAAGAACAGAGGAAAAGCTTCGTTGAAAAGGCTCACCTAGCTTTGGGACCTCGTCCTAAGCCGTGAAGGGTGCCTGAAGTCCTCTGCTCGCTTCTTTTTCTTCTAATCTTCCTTCAAAAAGGACACTTTTATTCTTTTTTTCCCTCCCTCCTTCTTGTCTTCATGAGTTCGAGGCCATAGGTTACCATTCTTTTCGGTTTGTGCAAGTTTCAAAGTAGTTTTTTTTTAAGGTGTGAGGGTCGGTCTAGGCTCTAGGTTTTTGGTTCTCGAAAAAAAAAAGGAGAGGTTCCTGCTGCTTCTTTTGGGTCGATTGAAGGAGAAGGCGGCGGTTTTGTGACAGAAAAAGGGTAGGGTTGAAGTGGCAGAGCAAAGGAAGAAGATAGTACGGCTTGAGCCTTTTAAAGGGTAAACTTTCTAACTCCTTTCAATTTAGTTCCTTTTTTTAGTCGATTGAGTTCATAAGGTTGCTAGTCAATTCACTTAAGGCGGAAATATTGTGGGAGTGTTTAAATAAGTCCTCTTACGCGTGGTCTGATTCATTTAAATCCCTCTAGTTATAGGCTTGATTCAATTTGACGTTTTACAATAAAAATCAAATTTTTAGTTAAAGTTTAGGTTCTTTATGAATATAAGGTGATGAAAATGGGATATTTGGCCAAAAGATTTATCCTTTAAGGAAAAGATTGGTTTTTAAAAATAATTTGTGAATAAAGATGAAACCTTGGAATAAAAAGTGAGATTTCAAACGAATTGGTAAATAAAAGATTAAAGTTTTAAGTAACTTAAGTAAAAAAGTCACCTTTGAATAAAAGCTTGGACTTTTAGGCAATTAGTAAATAAATTGATTAGCTTTTTGAAGAATAAATGTTTGGAAGATGTTAGATAAGTGATTTACGATGCTACATTAAGTTAAGATGAGATTAAATTAAATTTAAGACTCAAGTATATGTTAATCAAGTTTAAACCTTTTTTAAGGGGTTGAAAGGAGAGGCATTTGGGGCAATGTTTGGGCCTTCTTAACTTTGTACTTGGGCCTTGAATTGCTGTTGGGTCTTTAATTAGTTTAGGTGGGTTTAGCTAGTCTTTGTGTTGGATTTTGTTCTTCTTAGACCTTGTCAATTTGTTTATTTATTTGGGTTTTGCTTTGATTTTTTTCTGTTGGGCCTTCATACTTGTTGTTGTTTACGAAGCCCATTCCATGTGTAATTCGGTTTTATTAACATGTTTGGATTTTCATTATATTTGAGCCTTGTACTTGGCCAATATTTGGGTTTAGAAGTCTAACTATCTCAATCCAGCCCAAGTTTAATTGAAATTAAGGCTTAGAATTTAGGAAGAGTTACATGTGCATCCATATTTAAATTCCATGATTATATTGTTGTTGCCATGATCATAAGACTAAAATTAAAATGACTCCTGTGAAGGGAAAGGAGGGTGGCTCATTCATGCGTGTCTGAGTTTGCTCGACTTCTCCCGGAGGCTTGGAAATTTCCGGAGGTCGTTTACCATTTATTGGGAGGCGGCCAAAGGTGTTCCTCGTATAATTAATGGGTAATTAAATTCAAAGGGAATTTCATGCATCATGTGCATCCACGCATTTTAGAGTCTAGTGTATCAATAAATTAAGAATTATTAAGTAAAAATCTGAAAAAATGAAAAGAAAGAAAATGGGGTCAGTCAGAAAATTAAAAAGGGTTATCAGAGTGATTAAGTTCCAAAAAAGTAAAAAGGGCAATCAGTAATTAAGTTTAATAAGAAAAATTAATCAATGATTAAGTTCAATAAGAAAGATGCAATCAGAAAAAGGTAAAATGGTAATCAGTAAAGAGTAAAGTGATAATCAGTCAAGAGTAATAGAAATCAGTAAGAAGTAATAGTAAACAGTAAAAAAGGAAAAAGGTAATCAGTAAAGAGTAAAAAGGTATCTGAAAGGGTAAAATGGTAATTAGTAAAGAGTAAAGTGATAATCAGTAAAGAGTAATGGTGATCAGTAAGAAGTAATAGTAAAGAGTAAAAGTAAAAAGGGTAATCAGTAATCAAGTTCAAAAAGTAATGGTAATCAGTAAGAGTAAAATAATAATCAATAAAAAATTAAAAATAATAATAAGTAAAGAGTAAAATGATAGTCAGTAATTAAATTCAAAGAGTAAAATGGTAGTCAGTAAAAGAGAAAAAGAAGAAGAGTAAAAAGTGGTAATCAGTAAAAAAAGAGTAAGAAAAGAGTAATCAGTAAAAAGAGTAAGAAATGAGTAAAAAATGGTGACCAGTAAAAAAATAGAGTAAAATGTGGTATACAGTAAGAAAATGGGTAATCAGTAAAAAGAGTAAAATATGGTAATCAGTACAAAGAGTAAAAAATGGTAATTAGTAATCAAGAAATAAAAGGGTAATCGATAGTAAGATAATAGGTTAATTTAATCAAAGATCAACAAAACTCTTTTAATATGGCATGAAAAACTTAGGAATAGAGACAACTAATAACAGAAACCCATAATTAAGTCTAGACTAGTCAGTCCCGTCTTTTGACGGGCGTCGTGGGGGTGATAATCCTTCCCCATGCGTACCCGACTCCCGAACCTTTAAGACTTTGGTTAGAAGACCGTTTATTAGGTTTAGTGTTACCTTTGCCAAGCATCGGATTAACATTAGGCTTAATAATCTGATAGGTGGCTAATCACACATAGGTTAAAAAAGATTAGTGGCGACTCCCCCATAGGATTCTAGTAGTGTTTCCACCTTTTAAAGTCGTTAAATGGTAGGGTACGGAACCCCCCGGACCCGGACGTTGCGACACTCCGTGGCCAGCTCATCTTCTTATCCGATTGCAACAAAATTCACCTGTAGAAAGAGACAAAATTGGTTAGCTAAAGAAGGGGGATAGATTCGTTGATCAAAAGAGAAAAGAAGACTCTTCATTTGGCGGATTCTCGAACTCTTTTAATTCACAGCTTCTCTCTTCACGCTCCACACACACATACTGACTCTCATCAACAATCTCTCTCTTTCGTTTTGGAACAGATATAAACTGAATACACACTAGAAACTCTCGGATTTTCTCACACAATGCTAACTTTCTCTGGCTCCTATCATTCTCTCTCTCTCTCATTCACAAGACACTTTCTTCCCACAAAAATCTATCCTCTCCGACTCTCTCTTAAAAAAAATCATTGGGTTTTCAGGGGATTAAAGCTAGGGTTCATACGGAGGAATTTGGGGATTTCTATCTTTGGTGGGAATTGATCAAATTAGCTGGTGGGTTTTAAAGGAGTTAGTGAGGGAGTTCGATATTTGTCAAGATCAGGCCGCCTGGAATTGGTGGTTTATGGGTTCGGGTTAAGAAGGGTTTTTGGGTTCTAAAGAAAAGGAAACGTTGGAGAGGAAACATACCTGGAAGGAACGAACCCTTTGCTTGAATAATACCCGAAATCGAACCTCGTTCTCTTGTTTTTGAAACCCATGACCGATCCTTGTTCTTCACCTTCATAACCCAAATCAAATCCTTTTTCTTCGATTTTCTAGAGGGCTTAGGGGTCCTAGAGTGCGGGGATTCCAAATTTGATATTATTTTGAGGAAAAAGGAGTTGTTTTGTTGAGTTCTAGCGAGAGATCGAAAGAGAAGCTCGGGTTCAGTCGAGAGAAGCGAAAGCTGAAAGCAGAGGAGGAAAGAAAGAAGAAGAAGAAATGCTCGATAAAAGGAAGAAAAACACCAAACAATGCCGTATTGAGCTTAAGAATTCGCGGCAATAGCAGGCAAGGTTTCTTCTTCTTCAATTTAGTCCTTCCTGCTTTGTTTATACTTTCATGCGATTGGAGATTAGTTGTTGCTGAATAGTCAATTTGGGGCTGATCTTGGTAATTTAGGTTTATAAATAAGTTAGCTTTAATTAATTCATGCATATATATGATGATATTTGGTAAATTGGGATTAAAAGGTATTAGCTTGTTTATGGTGTTGGATTTGTTGAAGTTTAGCTTTTTTTAGTTAAAGTTTTAGTTTTTATTGACAAAATGTGGAGTTTGTTTGTTTGTTTGTTTTTTTTTTTTGAGTTAAAGTTAATTTAGAAATTAAGTCTTTAACTTTGATTTTTGAAGGAGAATTAATTTTAAAATTGATCTTTGATCTCTCCTTGAGTTAAATCTAATTAGAAGAATTAAGTCTTTCATTTAAAGTTCGAATTTTTGAATTAAAATTAGCTTGGAAATTGAGCATTAAGTCATTTTGAGCTAATTTTAATTTGGAAAAGAAAACCTTGAATTAAAGGTCTAACTTTTTTAAATTAAAATTAACTCGGAAAGAGATTGATGAATTTCTTTTGAATTGATTCTAATTTAAAAATTAAAGCTTTGTTTTAAAATTTTGATTTTTGGGTTGATTTGATTAAGGAAACTCATTTAGTTTATGCTAGTCCAATAATCTGTTTTTAGTTTCGCTCACGACTTAGATTTATATTTATTTCCATGTTCAATTGGGTCCCTGTTTTGTATTATTGATATTCAATATGTGTGCTTTGCTACCTGAATTTTGCTAATGATTTACTTGATGTGCAGGAATGTCGCCAGTCCGTTCGATTTGCCCCTTAGGCTTTGCTTCCTTTTATTTTAAGTTTTTCGATAATTAAGCCCTTGGTATTTGTAATAAGCTAGTAATTTAGTGTAGAGATAAAGTAGAGCTCAATCGCATGCATATCATGTTCATTTGTAATCAATTATAACTATTTGCATTTCATGCCACCATTATCTGCTTCGATTAATAAAGGGGTGTTTTTAACTACGGCGGACAAATCTCGGGTAAAGATGCAAGAGCACGACCTCTCGAGATTTTGATCCGAGCTTCATTGGTTTTCACGAATATCCCTGGAGGACCAGGCTAGGTTCGTGAGGGCCAATTCAAGTAAACTCATTTTTATTAATCAACTAATAAAACCGGACCTTGAATTCATAATTTCATACATGCATTAGTTAATATTTAGGTCAAAATTTGAAGAAAAAGAAAAAAGGAAAAAATGGAAAACTCATAAAATTAAAAGATGTAATAAAATGGGTTTGCGAAAATGTTTTCCAAATCATGTTCTCTTATTCAGTTTTCAAAAGAGATTAAAATTGGTAATCAAGAGTTTTCAAGACTTAAACAGAAGTTTTCAAATTCAAATCAGACTTAGTTTCAGGGTTAGTAGATCAATAAAAGATGGAAAAGGTTTTCCAAAATAATAAGTAAAGAAGATTTTCACACCATTTCTAGGAAGATAAAAATGGAAGTTTTCAAAGCAAAGTAAAAGACTTTAAGAACAAAAATAAAAGGTTTTATCACAACATTTTCAAAATTTCTTTTTCGAAGAGAAAAATATCAACAAGAGAACAAACGGTGAAACAAAATCGAAAGCAAAATTTCTCTATCAGTGTAGTTTTTGGATTTCACAAGCGGGTCAAAGGTTGACAAGTACCCAATTTCAGAATTAATTATATTTTTAATATTTCAATCTAGTCCCTAAGGGACACATGTCACCCCTCTAGACCCGCACGTGCAGTTTGCTAAACTCCAGTAACGGTGTATCGAATAATTTTTCTATAATATATAATAAGTAAATTATTGATTAGTTTCATTCATTCACATCAATGAGAGTATACCTAAGAAACAAGAATAAGAGATTGGTCTAGTAAGTAATTCCTTTATAATGGAATCATTGTTGAGGAGAAATTCTAGAGGGGGGAACCTTAATTCTTTTTGTAATACCATGAGAAAAATTAAGCTCATATGAATTATGTTGAATGCATAAATAGCAATTTATTGAGTTGCATTTTTATGTGAAGAGGTAGACTATGTGTTACAACATGTGTAGGGAGCAAATTAAGGGGACTTTATACATAACTAGATTTAGCCCTGGGTGCTACGCTGCGCGGAGGGAGTGGGCTGTAATATATTTGTAGCATATATAGTTAAGTGGCAATGGGACTCATCACTAATTGTGTTAATCACCACAATAGTATGTACCAATTGCCCATTTAACTTGTTTAACTCTTTTTGAGCAAGGTGTAGCTGAGTTTCATTGGCCAGGACTCTTTGCAGTTCAGCAACAAATAACTTTTAGAAACACATAAGAATAACATACTACTGCTCCAACAATTTTCATGTAAGTAAGTTTGCCATCAATTAAAGCTTGCAATTGCGTATGTTTAGTTAAAATACAAATGAAACGGTGCTATATAGGATTTTTAAAATTCATATATAGTAGATAAAAAATTGTAATAATTACAATCTTTCAAGTTAGAATGAGAACAGAAAAGAAAAACTCAAAGGAAACCATGAATAAACCATAAACATCATATCCATATCCCTCAAAACTCATACTATTATGGCTTGAACAACATTTCAGGCTTAAAAAGATAAACTTCCAAGGGCCAAAAAAACCTCTGCAGAGTAAGCTTTTGTCCTTTTTATGGCAAGCTTTCCCCAAAGAAACTACCTGCACCAAAAAGAGTGACAACATCTTTATCAGATTAAAATGGTGCACTTGTGTCTATCTCTCGAACCTCCATTTTATGCATCTATACATCTGAACAAATAAGAATATTGTATTCATCATTAACCTATACAAAAAATGCATGCTCTCACTCCCCTTTCTGAATTGAATCACTTCTTAGAAGGGGCACATGATTATTATTATGATTATATAATACAAAATAAGAATTAGTTCAGTAACATTGGGTGACAGTAGCAACACTAATAGCTCATGCTCATCAAAGTATAGAACTCACCAGAAACTTCAGTATTGGAGGTACTGCAGCCATTGGAAAAGGATATAACCACATATCAAGAAACCAATGAATTATTTCAATGAGAAACTAAAGAAGGGAAAAAATTCAGGGGTTAAAGCAAACCTGTAATCCTTGAGAATAGCTGCTGCAACAATGACAACAGGTTTTCTCTCAAGTTTAAGGACATAATCAGCATCCAATTTTCAAATATGATGTTTCCACAAAGTAATTCCCAACTTATCTCTACTGAATTAGAATGGTTTTCTGATATCAACTAACAAAATTTGTACCAATAACATCAACCAACATTATATTTAAGTTCTATGACGACAGCAGGTATAAGTTCCACAAGGCCCTGTATGATGAAAGGAAAATCGAGTGTCTGAGAAACATGGAAGCAAAGCATGACTGAATGGGGGAAGAAAAAGGGACACGCAACATACCTTTTACGAAGAACTTTCTTCCATGTGCGGTGTAGTGAAATAATCCAGAGAGATAGAGAAGAACAACCGTAAGAAGCTGCAAGACCAATGAAAGGAATTGATGAAAACAAATGAGTAAAACCCACAGCAAATGAAAACAAATGAATTAATAGGAAGAGGTAGGACTTAAATCATAAATTGCAGTCCATGAGGGGTAATAGAAATAACAGATGATAGAGATAAGGAGGGCGTTAGACTTGAAAATAAATGAGGGAAAAAACACACAAGGGGGCAATCGAAACAGGCACTGAATGTTCTTCTCTAGCTAAACCATGAGTGACCAGTTTATACTACCGAGAACCCACTGACCAGCAAGAGCCAACCACACTCATTTCAATACCTTTCAGATCACCTAACAACAAAGAATACAGATGACTAATCATGGGGTGCAAAGGAAAAAAAGTGACACTGACAAATAACCATGGATTAATTAAACGAATGTCCAATGAAATAATTTTCCACGACCATGTGAATAGGTTTAAATATGGATATATTTTTTGATTGTAGTGAAATTGGGCAGTGAAGGTCAACTCATGGTTCCAACAGACATGACAAAATGAAAGCCTAAGATGGCACCCTGTACACACGACAAAATCAATAATCATAATTCGCAGACAATCAATAACCATGATTCGCAAACAGAACAATACTCGCATCGATGAGATAATAAAAGACAATCTTATTAAATTGAATTTGAATGAAAGGTTTGATTTCAAATTATAAAAAAATCTTCCATAAAGAATATGCACAACTACAGTTAATTGTGTAATCAATCATCATTTGTTATCATTTGTTAAAGGAGAAAGTATATCAAGTGAAAGCAATATAATTATCATTGACAAAAACATATCTCACCTTCAACAAAAGCCTGTAAAGATCTGCATATTCTTTGCAATAATTGCAACACTTCATCAAAATATCATCAAGGAAAATGTAGGTTAAAGCAAAAATTAAGGCAAATGTTACTTACCAAAGGTTTCATAAGCACATTACTGACTGGAAATGGAGCAGCCAAGTAAGGAACCTGTATTTTGACAATATATTCTTGTTCTGTACAAAAGGAATCTATCGGTTATTCGGTTAACATTGTAAATTATTAAAAGCTTTCTCAACTGCAATATGAAAGAGCTTACCTTGAATGAATCTATGCCCTGTTTAGTAGATAAGGAAAAAACAGAGAACAATATAACCATGTAAAACGATATAAGTTCAAGGCTTTGCAAAATGAAAAATCTAATTCTGTTTAAAAGTTGTAGAAATCATAAAGAAATCTCAATCCAATATTATCAACAAAACCATTCTAGCTTCAACTAAAGAAGTAAAAAAAAAAAATCAAATACCACCATTAAATTCACCAAGTTAAACACACAAACAAAATATGGTCAATTGAGAAGGGAACTCACCTTCAATCACTTGGAAAGTTGAAGAAAATTTTCAGCAAAATGCAAAATGAAAAAAAAAAAGCCCCACTGATTATTAGCAGGATTTAAAAAAAATATGAAAACTTAAATATCGATTGATTCCTTAATTCCATGAAGCAATATATAAATAAATAATGAATCAGTTATTGGAAATATAAGTGTAGAGAATATCGGGTCAATGTTTGCGACAGTGTCTGCAACAGTCACCTTGGGCCTCTTCATTGATTTCTGATTTCTGATTTCCGATTAAAAGCTAATCATTGATTTCTGATTTTCGACTAAACCCAAAACGAAAAAAAACAAACGAAGGAAGAAATTGAAAGAGAGAAGCAGAGATAAGGGAAGAAATAGAGAAACCAGGCAAAAAGAAAAAAGAAAAAGGGAGCAGTCAACAAAAGAAAAGAAAATTGGAAAGGAAAAAACTGAAAAAAGGGAATTGATTGAAGAAACCCAAAACGAAAAAAAAATAAAGGAAGAAAGAAATCGAATGGGAGAAGCAGAGATAAGGGAGGCAATAGAGAAAAGAAGGAAAAAAAAGAACAGTCGACAAAAGAAAGGAAAATCAGAGAGAAAAAGACTAAAAAACGGAAATTGATCAAAGAAACCAAACTGGAAACTGAGTTTTGAAACAGGGAAGAGACGCGTTGGAGAGAATGAAAATGAAATGGGCAGGCGTCGACTGACTAGGGATCCAACAAATTTAAACAGTGTTAGGAAGTCCTGTAACGGTAATGATGTTGCAAAACTGAGACCACATAAACTACCCAAAATGGTAATTATACTTCAGAAATTGTATTCTCTATTCAATATACTTCAGAAATTGTATTCTCTATTCAAGATATATATACAAACCCCCAATATCCAGTAACTAGGGGTGCAAATGATATAGGACTAGTCGCAATCTACTCGAGCTCGTCTTGAAGAAAATTCGAATTCAGCTCAGTCATTGTCGAGCCGAGCTCGAGCTTGGGTAGCTCTAGTATCGAATCGAGCCGAGCTCAAGCACGTAAATGCTCAATTGGATACTCGTCAAGCTACTCGGTACACACACACACACACACATCTATACTATATATAAAAGCTACTCGGAAATTTTATGTTTTACGATTGTACCCTTTTTTTCAAATATTTCTAAATTGCCATTATTAAATAATATTGTAATTATTTCATTATTAAAATAATGTAAATTTAGATTATCCTCATTAATTAGGATCCAACGTGGCCAATAGTAATGCTCCACATCATCTTTAATATCTGAATTTTCGTCCAAACATTCTCCAAGTTTAGGAGAAGATCAATTTTGTCCAGAAATTTCAAGGGCAAAATTGTCCATCGAAACGATAGAATTAGGTCTCAAGGTAACATAAAAGTTGTAGATCTTTGAATCATCTTTCCAACGGTACCTCATTTGAATTTTTCTGAGTTCTGAATCAAAAGTTATGATTTTTTTTCCAAAACTGCTAATCTGAAGTCCTCTTTTAAATAGGATTTAACAATGCTGCATCATGACTGAATTATTACTTAATCATAAAGACTTATTGGACTTAGACTCCTTCTTTGGGTTTCTATATTAACGAATTGGACCTAATAATATTAGATTTAGACTTCAAGACATAAGTCTCGCCAATTTGGGCTTTATGGACTCAAACGGGTCTAATGGATCTACTTGGCGAAATGAGATAAAATCAATTGTTTCTCCAAATTTATATCTATATACTATATATAAAAGTACGAATGATGGGAAACTTTGTGTTTTCCAATTGTACCCATTTTTTCAAAAATATTTCTAAATTGCCATTACTTTTTTTAAAAAATTATCATTACTTAAAATTAGACTTTTATATATATTATTATATTATATTATTGGCCAACCCAATTTCTACTATATATGTTATTATTTATTTATGATTTAATTTTATGTTTAAATCTTACTCAAACTATTTTATATATATTTCCAACTACTTATCCAAATTATTAACAATGATAATAAATATGTAGGAAAAAAAACGATGATGATAAATATATGATTGTTGCATTTGTAATTTTGGTATCAATTTTCTTAAACGTATGTCCATAAGGTACAATGGCCATGAAAAGAGTTTGAATTTTTCTTTTTCCATTTTAAAATTTCTGTTATTTTGGCAGTTATAAAAAAAAACTACCGTCTAGGTATGGTATTGATAACTTTTTGTCATGCTTTGGGAATTTCATTTTCCTTTATCATTCTTTTTAACTTATTTTCTTCATTTCTTTCAATACATAACCCGTTCCCTGTGTCTTTGTTTCTATTGCATTCTATCTCATCGTATCCCATTCTGTTTTGCGATATTTGAGAATCACCGTCAATACCTCGGTGTAAGTCCGGGATAATCCTTTGTTCCATAGTCCTGGGGCTATTTACAACCAGCCAATTAAAAATTCTCAGATGTACTAGTACTAGCAAATGCCTCAAAGATGCAGTCATCGATTCTCCCGAGAGGCCACAATTACCGTGAGCAAACACATTAATTTAAGTTTGATGATTTCTTAAAACGATTTTTCAAAGGAATTGGATTTTTAAACTATGTACGAATTTTGATGATTGTTTGCTTTTTTTCTTATTAAAAAATTCTATGTTTGAAATTGGAAAAGAAATTTAGGTCTTGGGTGAATGTGTCTAGATTTTTATGCCGTGTTCTTGTGTGAGCCTTTAAATTTAGTGTTTCCATTGATATTTGAGTTACGTAACACTTTTTTCAACATTGTTCTTTTGGAAACATAAAATAAAGTAATTATATTGTGTGATTTGATAATTTATACCGTTGCAAGATTGTGAATTTTATATTGTTTTCCCACAACTAGAAGGGATGAATATATTATAATGGGATTGGAGGTTAAATGCACTAAGGACAATGATTAAACGTGAGTTGTTGAAACTTCTTGGAGAGAGAGAACCTCATCAATCAAATAGAGAAGTTCGTGTGATCTATAATAGAGCGGACCATTAGATAAGGGCCCCGAGTGTTTTTTTTTTTTTTCTAGAGTGTGTCCTCTTTGATATCGGAGTTAGTAGGATATTAATGTGTTTGGAGATACTAAAGTTAGTGGGGTCTTAAGGTGTTTGGAGAACTTAAGATCTAAAGAGTGGAGATAATGAACTTTTACCTTATGTGTGGAGTAGTAGTGTGGCTTTGGCCCGTTCTATATGGGCTCAACATTGCTCTCTAGGTATGGCTATGAAACTGAGCGTCAGGTGGGCAAGTTCGGATGATCTAAGCTAAACAGGATTACCGGTCGCATAACTAGATAGTGTCGAACGTAAGGGTATTCAATCTGGATGTATACTCTAGGTGGAGAGTGTTGAGTCGTAGAATGCTCGATTTGGTAATGCGCCCCTTTGTCGAACTGTATGGTGCTATATGAGATGAATTAGAGATATGCCATTAATACTGAAAAGGGGAGTGCTCAATTTTTTAGGATTGAGTAGGAGAGTGCGCTATAGGAATAATGGTGGATAGGAGAACTCGAGCTGATAATGTACTCCGTGGAGGAATATCGAACGAAAGAGATCAAATAAACAATATGCTCCATAGAAGGTTGGTGAACATGAGAGCACTCAAACTGATAATGTACCATTTGGAGTAATGTTGAATGAATGAAGCTCAAATTGATAATATGCTATGTGAAGGAATGTTGAATGGAGTAACTCAGTGTGATAATGTGCTCTATATACTACCGAGTGGAGGAGCTCAATTCGAATATTTATATTCAAGGGAAGAGTTTAATATGAATTATATAAGGTTTTACGATTGAACGGACAAACTCGATCTGTGAATGGAAGAGCTTAATATAAATGATTTATATAGTACTAAATAGAGGAGCTAAACGAGATAATGATATATAATTTTATAGAGAGATTGTCGAAATTTCATACTAAGGGTATTCAAAAAATTATAGGAAGATTAACAAAATCTCACAACGAGGTAATCAAAAATCATAGGAAGGTTACAAAATTTCATAGGAAGGTTTATTAAAATTTCATAGTTAGGCTATCAAAGTTTCATATGAAGTTTATCAAAATTTCATAGATAATTATCAAAATTTCATAGTGTAGTTATAAAAAGTCAATAGGGTAGTTATCAAAATTTCATAAAAATATTCAATTGAAACATATTGGGCCACGTGCAACGCACGTGAAAGCTAAAACTAGTATATAATATATATACACATCATATTATATATTTAATTAAAAAATTACCTATATGTACCTGTCGAGCATGAGATTGAATTCAAGCTTGAGCTCCAACTTGTGTTCGAACTACAGCAAAAAATGATATTTTTGAATTTTTTTTATTATGTATTGAACTTATCAAGTCAAACTCGAGTAGCTCGATACTCGTATCGAGCCGAGCTTGAGCACGATAATCAAAACTCGGTCGAGCTCCAACTCGAACTCGAGTAGCTGATTACTCGAACTCGAGTACACCCCTACCAGCAACCACATCGAATCCCGTTAATCGAGGGCCTAGTTGTAAACCTAAGCTTATTAAGATGTTGACAAAAAGACACGACAAAATAAGATGTCCAGTATAAGAACAAATTATTAGGCCTAATGGGTTAAAGCAAAATAAATTGGTTTAGGCCATGTGGCCCAAACGTAATCATGATGGCCTTTGTTAGTTTAAGGCTTATGGCCCGTCTCTCCTCCCCTCACAAGTCGGGATATGCCACCCTCTCCCCTCTAATATACATTTTCCGGACCTTGCACGACATTGAAGACTAACAAACTCTTGGCTAGTTCAAACATGCAAAGCTACCGTAGATAGCTTGGATGCCCCTTCTTCGTGAACTAGCTTCAAAGTTTGAGGGAAATGTGGAGATTGAAAGAAACAAAAACAATAAAGTCCAAGGCAAAATGGGCAATTAGTTATCAATATCATAATACGATACTCATCGATACAGATTGATATGGTGTATCGCAATTAACATAGCATCGTTAACATATCGTTCAAAGCACCCCTTATCTATTCTTATTTTATGATGATACGTCTGATACGGTTGTAGACACCTGTTTAGTATTCTTGGATAAAAGTATTTTGACCACTTTCCTAGTCAGGGGCATTTTGGTCATTTTGCCTCACCAGGGGCATTTCGGCCATTCTCAGAATAAATATCTTGGTTACCTTTCTAGCCAACCAATAAAGTGATTTCGTAAGGTAACTAGCCATTATTTAATAAAGATGTTTAGTGAAATAAACATTTTTAGTAATTGGCACTGCTATTATCCTATTGAAGCTTAGCCGCTCAAAAAAAATGTTTTGTTCTTATGATTAAGCTTTGATCCCTTGGATTTGGATTTGGGTTAAATTAAAAGGCTTTCAAAGATTGCTAAGTACAACCTTGCTCGGCATTTGAAACTTTGGAAAAGTTATACAAAAGGAAAAGAAAATGCAATTTCATTTCTTTGGATATTACAATTTGCAAAAGGGAATGTACTAAAAAGAGCAACTTTATGTACAAATGCGAATATTACAAGGGAAATAGTCATTGTTATCTTGGCTTGCATTTCATCACTTCTTGCAGCAAGGTTCGGTGCCCCATGACTTTGAGATTCCACACCTTAGCAATGAAGGATGAGCAACCTGCAGCAACAACAGAATGTATCCCCAGGCTTAAGGCGCAGGCATCATTAATTGGTAGTATGCCAACTTTCAAATAAAGAAAAGAAATCCATAAACAGCATGCAAGAGTTGTCAAAATAAGTAATGTACCCGCGTGTTGAAGGTCTTTTAGAAGACCTTATGTAGGGCTGTACATGGGAGTATGGAAGGGCTATCATGGAGAGGACACAAGAAAATAGCAGCACCAAAAGAGCAGCATGCAACGAAGCACAATAAACAACAATGGACAAGCTATGGAGCCTGGGAAAAGCAGATAAATATAGGATTAAGGCAAACTAGCAAACTGAAATGAACTTCCAGTCACTGGTTGTCGACCTCAGATCCTTTCATAAGGGACATAAACAGAATAAATAAAAAAAGAAAAAACAAGGCAGCAAGCAGCAAGGAGATGCACAGCTCGGTGGGATAGGAAACTGCATCCCTTAGATAGCATTTCAGACCCTTTATTGCTATACAAATGCTTTAGCCTAACAATGTCATCAGCATAACAACATGCCATTTTTAGCTAAAGGCATAGTAGTTAAAATAGCCTAATTGCATAGAGCGTTTTAGACCAAGTCAAGAGTGCATCAAAAGGGCTTGAAAGCCACAAGCAATCAATAGAGTTCATCAAGGCCTAGAACAACCAAATGAATAGAATAAGAGTAGATTCAAGGTGCATATATCCAATAAGCAAGTATGAAGCAACAGAAACAGAGTGATGCACCCAAGGTTGATCATGGACTTGAAGATGACAATGGAGAGCAAGGAAGGATGAGCATGAGCTACAAGGAAACATGAAGATGCATGGAGATCATGGAGATATCGATAAGCATGTTTCAAGCACCAAGAAGATGCCAATCGATCATTTGAGCTTACCATTAGGTCCGATGACAAGAGCAAGAGCTAAGAGGTTCAAGGATGCACTCATGGGCCTTGTTCGAACTCATCTTGAAGACATGAAGGTCATCGATGTGCAATTGAAGAGCTTTGGTTATGATTTGAGCAAACATTCATCCATCGATTCCAAGATCATCATCTTACTTGCAATCGATGTGTAGTTGGGCTACATAGGTTAATTCGGCCTTGTGTGGGCTTAATTCTATCTTAGATTAGCTTATTATTAAGTTTAGATGACATTAAGGTTGGGTCTTGTCTGACTAAGTCCAATCATTGTTTAATTATCCTTTGTTATTTATTTTTCCTAGTTGGACTTGGGTTAGGCTTTTCCTTGTCCTTATTTTATGTAAACTGCCCATAGGGCCTTTAAATTAGGTTATGTCGACCCTTACTACTATATAAGGGTTCGATATCTCTCTTTGTAAGACTAAGTTAAGTTTATCAATTAATTGAGTGTTTATTCACCTTGAGAATTTAGCTTCATTGTTCTAGTTTGAATATACTTAGGATTTCTTCAATCTTGTAGAGTCCTAGCAAACAATTAGGTAGTGATTACTTAGTTGGTTAATACCTGTGATCTTAGGTTGTTAATTGCAGGTCTAATTAATCATCTAAGGCCGACGAAACAAGAAGAAAGCTTGGTTAGGTTTTATTGATTTCAACAAGTCTAGAAGTTGGTGTTTCAAGTTTAATCTTTGGAGGATTTCGAAGGTAGATTTGAATCTATCTGATCGGTCGTTGATCAAATCACAAGATAATTCCCCACAAACCAATAACTACTAGGTAGGGCAAGTAGGGGTCGAATCCACAGGGAGAGAGAATAATTTCTTCACTAATTATTTATGTTAAAAAAAATAATTTGAAAGAAGAGATTTTAGTAATTGTAAATTAAAACTAACAAAATAAAATAAGAGTAAAGTAAATTAAGTAATCAACTATGTAAAGAAAGCCTCCAATATAGAACCTATTTCACCCTTGACAAGATAATATGGATCATCGACACCAAATATAAATTTGATATTAATTGCCAATCAATTAAGCATCATAAATTATTCCAAAGTAGTATATATCCTAAGACGTAGGCTTCGACTTTCCTTAGAACAAAATAATCTTCCTAATATCTAGAACAACTCCACTTAAATAATTGGTATAGGAGAGGAATACTCAACCCTCCAACATGCTAGGAGAATCAATCTTGCTACTAGCTAAAACTAATCCCTATTGTTCCTAATCAAACATCACCCTGTGAAGAATCATAGGACAAGCATTAAGCTTTACCATTCCACATGCATGATAAATCAATGATATCCCATTGAACCTAGGACTCCTAGAATTACAATTGTTACTTGGACCAACTTTAGCTTGACTCAAGCTATTTGAATCTAACTTTAGCATTCATATCATCAAGATAAGTAGGCCTCCAAATCCATCAAAACATGAACACATAAAATGAAGTATAGAGATAAGAAACATATTCAAGTAGAAATCAAATTATTAAGAACAAAAGTCTCCCCATAAATTAAATGTCAAGAGATCAATAAGATTCTACATTGGAGAAATAAAAGATTAGCTACTCATGCATTGAGTAGCCATCAAAAGAAAAAGGAATTGAAAAACCTAGAGTATGGCCGGCGGTTCCCTTAGCTCAAATCTTCAACCTAAATCGCCAACTCCCCCTTTTCTAGAGAAAACAGGTGGCTATTTATACTAGCGACTTAGGGCTAACTTAACATAGGACAAGATAGTAATTTAAGCACATTAAACCACCTTAAATTGGGTTTAAAGTCGTCCTCCAGGTCTGGGCTATCCCTTAGTACCGAATTAGGGTTTATCATATCATCTTGGGCTTGATTCATGGGCTTTTCAAGGTCCAGCATGTCTGCAGAAACTTCAGGGGCATTTTCGTCCACGATAACAGCAAAACTGGGCTTCGTCCAAAACACGAAAGTTGTAGATCTTGAAGTCAGCTTTCCAACGCCTACTCATTTTCCTCATTCGGAGTTCTGGATCAAAAGTTATGGCCAAAATACAGAAGGGTCGCCAAATCTGGAAACAATTGGAGAAGTTTCAAGGTGAAGTGACGCGTGATGGCATGCTGGCGCGCGCGCATGGCTGGTCCCGACTCCCCCTAGGCGCCCATGTCAATGGCTTGTGCGCCCAGGGCGTTGCTCTCAGGCCCCAGGTCGCCTGCTCCCATGAGGTTGCTGGGTGGTGCTCCCGACTAGCGCTTGGCGCCCATGTGGCATGCTTGGCACCCCATGTGGTTAGCCTCGCGCCCCATGTACTCCAGTGCGACAACGCCTCTTGACATGTCTTCTTGCCTTGAAATTCAACCTTGCTCCTTTTCTTCAAACTCTTGAAAATCAATCTTATGATGATAAGATTGGCCCTTCAAGCTCTTCAATCACGATCATATTGGCTCCATTCTTCATTCAAATTATCCATGGAAAATATTTGTGTAAATAATCATCCAAAAAAGGCACCAAAAAGGCACAAAATTGGTGATTTTGCACTTTTCTTCCCTTTAACATCTATAAACACAAATATACCAAATACAAGGCGTAATCAAGCATAAAATACCCAAAAAGCATAGGAAAATGACCATAAAAAGATGCATAATTTTGGTCTGATCACTATCACAACTAGATTCGTAACGATTGGTAATCAGAGCATAAGTTTTCATCTTCAATCGGTTAAATCTATCCTTCTATTCATCATTCATCAAGTTCTTTCTCCATATCGCAAGGTACAAAGTTGAAAATTCAGAAACTTGTGATTTTTGTTCTAAATTCATTAGTGGTGTGAATTGGTTGAAATTTTAGATTTAGGGTTCTTACATCTTGATCTTTCATAGAAAAATAGTGAAAATTAAAAAAAAAAAATTCGAAATTAGGGTTTTTGGAGGTTATTTGGGGATTTCTTGATTAGGGTTCAATTTGACCTTAATTGGAGGAATTGAAAGTTGTTCTGAAGATTTTGGGAAGCTACTGCTGCAATTGAACTTGAAATTTAAGAAAATTCAGTTTGGAGCTCATCGAATTCAAAATTAGGGTTCTTGAGTTTCAAATTAAGGTTCTTGATTTATTGAAATTGGGATTTGTGATTGAGTACAATTGGGAAAATTGAAGGTATTAAAGTGTTCTTTGGAGAGTTGAATTAAAGGAATTTCAAGTTTGGATCACTAGGGTTTCGAATTTGGGAGTGTTTTAAAGCTTATTGCAAATTATGGTTTGTTTGACCTTGCCTAGGTGCGGCCTACCCAGAAAATTATTGAGTTTGGTTTGTTTTGAGATCACTATTTTGAGTTTCACTTAAGTTTTTGCTTCTAATTGTTTGTTCTTCAAGTAGGTCAGGAGAAGAGCGAATTGATACTTACAAGTTGATCTTATTAGGCCTATTGATGCTAAAAGGAGTGGCAAAAGGCAGATTGTGTGAGATCATCAAGAGTGATTAGAGGGCCGGCCAAACCCACCTTAGTTGTGTCCAAACACGAGTGCAAGTTGTGGTAAACACGTGTGTGTGTGTGTTTGTGAGGATTTTCTTTATCTTTACTAACCTTTTATTGCAGGTACAATGGGAGATAGAAAGGATGAAGAAAATCAGGCCGATTTGGATACTTTGTTGTAAAATCTAGTGCAACAAATGGACAATATGTCTACAAGAATTGATCCAAGAATGGATACCTTGGCTAATGAAGTTCAACAAGTGAGAGAGGCCCAAAATCAACCAATGAGGCAATTAGGTGTTGAATTAGGTGAAGGTGCTCCGAGAGAGACTCAAGCTCCTATACAAGTTGTTAGGGGAGGTCCATTAGATGGATTAAAGGAGAAAGAAGCTGGAGGACAAGCTTATTTGGATAACTTGCGGCCAGAAGGGTTGTTGAGAGAGAGGAGCCTAAAGATAACATCAAGTACACAATTCCAAAGTTCAATGGAATGGGAATTCTAGAAGATTATTTGGATTGGGAATCAAAGTTGGATATGTACTTCGATTATCATCCTTATGCCAAATCTGAGAAGGTACAAATTGCTATTCTTGAGTTTGGTGAGAATGCTTTAAATTGGTGGAATCAATTGGTGCAATCTAGGGGAAATACGGAAAGACTAATTGAAACATGGGCTCATTTTAAGAGTGCAATGAGGAAGAGATTTGTGCCAGGTTACTACATCAGTTCTCTTTACCAATGACTTCAAGCTTTGAGGCAAGGATCTAAGAGTGTTGATGAGTACTATTCGGAGATGATGTTGTTGATGTCTAGGGCTGAAGTTGAAGAAGCTCCACAAGCTACTATGGCTAGATTTCTTTCGAGTTTGAATAGGGAGATTCATGATATAGTTGAGATGCAACAACACTATGATTTAGAAGAGATGTTGCAACATGCTTTGAAGGCCGAGGGTCAAGTGAACAGGAATAGTTCGGCCAAAAAGAGCTTTACATCATCTAGTAGGTTATGGAAAACTCCTTACAAGAAGGATGAGAGGATGCCTTATAAGGAGAAGGAGAGTGCGAAAAAAGAGTTTGTCAGTCCCAAAACCGAAAGTAAAGGTTCTTCTAGTTCATCATCTAAGACTCACATTAACTGTTTTAGGTGTCAAGGATTTGGTCACTATGCTAGAGATTGTGTGAATAGAAAGTTATTGTATTTTAATGGCATGGTGAGCTTTTAAGTGAAGAGGAAGATGATTTCAACCTAGATTCTAGTGGGAATGGTGATGATGAAAGGGACGAAGATGAGGCTACAATTGATGATGGTGATGAGTTAGTGCCACTTAAGAGTTTGGTTGCTAAGAGAACTTTGAGTGCATATGTGAAGGGTGATTGATCGTGTCGTCTATCACCATAAAAATAATCCCCACAATAAACTAACTAGAATAGCTAGGGCAAGTAGGGGTCGAATCCCACAGAGAAGGTTTATGTGATGAACGATATAAAAAAAGAAAGATCTTTTCCAAAAATCGATCAGAAAACAGGGGATTGTAAATATCAATTATAAAGAAAACAATTAAACTAAAAATCAAAACAAAGCAAATTAAATCTAAATCTAAATCTAAAGCAGATTAATAAAGCCAACAATAATTATAAAGCATACTTCTTCTTCCAATGGTATAATTCAATCAAATTAACTATGGATCATCGACTTAAAAGGTGAATTAAGCATCTTATTCTTGACAGACAACTGATATAGGTTTCCCAACATGTATTTTAGATAAGAGGCCGATCAAAGCTGCAGTTATCCCTTTCATTCCTTTAGCAATCGATTACTTTCTTAGGGCTTAAAGATCACTTGAGAACAAAGCATTAAGAATAGTTAATTTTACACACATGCCTACAAAGTAGAACCATACGAAGAGAAATTTCTCGCCCTCCGATAGACAAACACCCATCAGGCTACGATCAAACAAACCTGATTCGCTACACATAATCAAACTTGAGTGGTCAATTCTAAGCTTGATCTAGCCATAGATCTTCCTCTTACATCGTTAGTGGCCACATAACTCAAATAAGATTCAGAATCATAAAATTAAAAAAGGGTTTTGACTACTATCATCAAGAACTTAACACAAAGTTATAAGTATAGAAATCTCACCATCATCAATTGATTGAATTCACCAAAGGATTAGAAGTATTAAGGATTTAGCTACTCATGGACTTAGGAAAATCCATGAGAGGCATAAAAATACTTACAGGACTAGGGAGGAACGATTTCTCCCCCTTGAAACCCTAGGGATGTCGCACCCCTCTATGGCTAGAGAGGGTGTCGACTTCTCCCTCTTCTAAAACTAGAGAAAAACCTAAAAACTAAAGAAAGGTAGAAAAAGAGAATAAACTATATGAAAGATTAATTGTGTAGTATTGTGTGTGATTTGTGATACAGGAGGTGTCTATTTATAGTGGAGGATAAGGGGTAGGACGGTTTAGTCATGACTTGGTCTCCAAGTTGGATTAGGTGTCATCCTAGAGTAGAATCCAAGTCAAAAGAGGATTTTGGAATTTTCTGGAATTGTGAAGTAACTTCGACTTGATTTTCGGGCTTGAAGATGGCAGATCTGGGCTTTGCACTTGAAAAGAAAGTAGTAGAGCTCGGAGTTAGCTTTCCAACGGCTACTCATGGGCTTAAAACGGACATCTGAGCAGAAAGTTATGGCCTTTCTACGAAGACTGCGCTGAAACCGGGCTTATATCACAAATCTGCGGGATTTGGATATTCTTTTGGATATTATGCCTACAAATTGGGATTTTAACTCCAATTATAGGTTTATATGGGCTGAGTATATTCCCATATAAATAATCCAAAAATCCTCAACTTCAGGGCTTCTTCTGGACTTGGCTTCAATCCTTTGCAAATAAAGCTCCAAATCTTCAATTTTTACTTCTTGAATTAATTCTTCAATTGTCTTTAAATCTTCAAAATATCTTCAATCACGAACTTCGCATCTTCAAATCTTCATTCCAAATGGCTAAATCCATAGTTGAGTAAAAAGTCTCCAAAATAGCTCCAAAAAAAGTGAAAAACAATAAGTTTTCAGTTTTCTTGTCTTCAATACCTAAAAACACAAATACTAACAAAATATGGTAAAAACACATATAAAAATAGCAAAAAGTATATAAAAATAACTATAAAAATATGCATAATTTAAGCTCGATCAGTGATGTTCAAAATCAAAGGGAGAATCTATTTCACACTAGATGCTATGTGAATGGAAAGCCAAGTAGTGTGATTATAGATTCAGGGAGTTGTACAAACATAGCTAGTGTTTTTTTGGTGAAGGAGTTACAACTACCTATTTCTAAGCATCCTAAACACTTTAGCTTAGGTTGGTTCAATGATAGAGAAGAGATTAGGGTTAACAAACAAGTTTTGGTTTCTCTTTCAGGTACAAAGAGGATGTCTTGTGTGACATACTACCAATGCAAGCTTGTCATGTGTTACTTGGGAGGCCATGGCAATATGGCAATAAGGTGCAACATGATGGTGAGACAAACAAGTACTCCTTTATGTGCAGTAAGATCCCTATTACTTTAGTTCCTTTATCACCTCAAGAAGCTTTAAAAGATCAATTGAAATTGAGAGATGATTTTGCTAAATTAGAGGCTGAATTTAGGGTTAAAGAGAATAGTAAGTCCGAAACTAGTTTAGGTGCTTGTAACATCGAAAACAATGTTGTTTTTGGGGAAAAGAAAGTTAACGCAAAGAAGGTTGTTAAAGAGTGTATGTTGGCTACTAAGAGTGAGATTAAGAGAGCTTTGCATGAGAATTCTTACATGATCTTACTTTTGTTTCGAAATACACTTATGAGTACTAACAACTTGGCTAGAGATATTCCAAGCAATATTTTGTCTCTTTTGAGTGAATTTGCAGATGTGTTTCTTGAGGAAATTTCTAGTGGATTACCACCCATTAAAGGGATTGAACATCAAATTTATTTCATCCCTGGAGCACAAATTCCAAACCGTCCAGTCTATAGGACAAATCCTTATGAGACTAAGGACTTGGAGAAACAAGTTGGAGAGTTGCTTGAAAAGGGCTATGTGCGTGAAAGCCTTTCTCCATGTGCTGTTGCTATGTTGCTTGTTCCTAAAAAGGATGGAACTTGGAGGGTGTGTGTTGATTGTCGAGCTATGAACAACATAACAATTAAGTATCGTCATCCTATATCTAGATTAGATGATATGCTAGATGAATTGCATGGTGCTAGTTTATTTTCTAAGATTGATCTTAAGAGTGGGTACCATCAAATTCGCATGAAAGAGGGTAATGAATGGAAAACTGCCTTAAAAACTAAGCTTGGATTGTATGAATGGTTAGTTATGCCTTTTGGATTGACTAATGCATCTAGTACTTTTATGAGGCTAATGAACCATGTTTTAAGAGCTTTTATTGGTATGTTTGTTGTTGTTTACTTTGATGATATACTTGTGTACAGCCGCACTCTAGAGGATCAAGTTGAGCATTTGAGATGTGTGTTAGATGTACTTAGGGGTGAGATGTTGTATGCTAACCTCAAGAAGTGCACCTTTTGCACAAATAGGCTTGTTTTTCTTGGTTTTGTTGTGAGGGCGCAAGGCACAGAAGTAGATGAAGAGAAGATCAAAACCATCAAAGATTGGCCAACACCAACCAATGTTGGCCAAGTTAGATCATTCCATGGCTTGCCTGGATTTTATAGGAGGTTTGTTAAGGACTTTAGCACCTTGGCAGCACCTATTACAAGTGTGATGAAGAAGAATGCACCATTCAAATGGGGTCCAGAATAACAAGAAGCATTTGAGACATTAAAGACTAAGCATACTAATGCTCCTTTGCTTGTTTTACCTAATTTTAATTCTACTTTTGAAATAGAATGTGATGCTTCTGGTGTAGGAATTGGAGCTTGATTGAGCCAAAATTAACCCTATTTTTATGACCATTTTCCTATGCTTTTTGTTATTTTTTATGTGTGATTTAACCCTATTTTGCAAGTATTTGTGTTTTTAGGTCTTGAAGAGAAGAAAAGTGGAAACTTGTTGTTTTTCACTATTTTTGGAGCTATTTTGATGACTTTTTACACAAATATGGATTTAGCAATTTGGAGTGAAGATTCAGAGATTCGAAGTTCGTGATTGAATATTTATTAAAGATAATTTCAAGAATTGGTGATCATTGAAGAATTATTTCAAGGAGCAAGAATTGAGGATCAAGCTTAAATCGCGAAGGTTTGAAGTATGCTATGGAGAAGCCCTGAAACCATGGACTTATGAGTATTTTATATGGGATAATACTCAGCTCAATTAAACCCATAATTGGAGTCAAAGCCCCAATTTGCGCGGTCCAACCCTGTGGAAATATCCAATTACCGCAACCCTTTCCTAGTTGGATTAGGATTTTGCGCAGTCTCGGTAAAAATGCCATAACTTTTGATCCGGACCTCCAAAAAATACATCTGAGTAGGCGTTGGAAAGAGGACTCCGAGATCTACAACTTTGCTTTGAAGCTAGAAGCCCAGTTCTTCCATATTCAAGCCCGAAATTGCTGTCGAATTTGCTGCACGATACAAGAAATTTCCTGAAGTCCGAATTTTACTCTAGGAAGACTTTTAATCCAATTTGGAGACCAAGTTAATGTTTAAATCATCCTAGGCAGTTGTTAGGGTTAAATCCTAAGTCTATATGGAGTCTAATTAGTCCACTATAAATACCCACCTAATGTAGAACCCTAGATACAATCTTTTCTCTACATCCTTCTCTCTTCATCTATTTTTTCTCTAGTTGTAGTTCTTAGTTTTCTAAGTTTTAGAAGAGGGTTTCGCCCCCTCTCTTTGATGAGAGGGGTGCAATATCCCTACTTGCCACCAAGGGGAGATTTTGCTTCTTTGTCTTGTAAGTTATTCTCTTCTTAAGCCTCTCATGGATTTTTCCAAATCCATGAGTAGCTAAATTCTTAATACTTCTTATCCTTCGGTGATTTTAATCAATTAATTATGGTGAGATTTGTGTGCTTATAATTTGATGTTTGTTCTTGATTTTATAGTTTATTAATCTCTATTTTATTTTATGATTTTGATAATTATTGATTTTTGCGGCTGATATTGATATAATTTGATAAATCTATAGTTAAATCAAGTTTCAGACCATCCATCCATGTTTGGTTGTTTAGATTGGCATAGTTTAGATTTAATTTACTTTGCTTTATTTTTAATTGCTTTTCTTTATAATTGTTCTGTTTAATCATCTGCTTTTGAGTGATTCTTAGAGAGGATTTATCTTCGGATAAGTCTATTCCCCTTCTCTGTGGGATTCGACCCATGCTTGCCCTATCTAGTTAGTTAGGAAATTGTGGGGATTATTTTGTGATTTGCTGACAACCGATCAGAGCTGTTCTCATGCAAGGAGGGAAGCCCGAAGCTTATTTTAGTGAGAAATTGAATGGGGCTGTATTGAACTATCCAACTTATGACAAAGAGTTGTATGCTCTTGTGAGAGCATTGCAAACTTGGCAGCATTACTTGTGGCCTAAAGAGTTCGTGATTCATACTGATCATGAGATTTTGAAATACTTGAAAGGCCAACAAAAGTTGAATAAACCACATGCTAAGTGGATAGAGTTCATTGAGTCTTTTCCTTATGTTGTGCAATATAAGAAAGGTAAGGAGAATATTGTGGCTGATGTGTTATCAAGGAGGTATGTGTTACTTTCTGTTTATTCCTCAATTTACAATTGAAGGTAAATTGGTCTTCACAAGAATAAAATCAAGATGAGTGGTCAAGATTTTATTCCAAATCCTGAAGAAACATAGTTTCTACACCAACCTAGTTCTGATGGAATTAGGAAAATCTTGTAATTAATTACTAAAGGCCGAAATTAATTAATAAATATTAAATAATAATTATTTTTTAGAATAATTATTATTAATTATTCCTTGAGTGCCGCCCTTGACTAAGGGAAGTGGTGTGATAGGTCACAAAGAAGCCTTTTAGGTCAGGCAGACAGTAAAAAGGGAAGTTGTATGCCATCTGACCATGCAGATGGACAATATCTCATGGAATTAAAAGTCTAAGTCGTTCCATGTGCCCAGGGAAGGCTGCACTGTTCTCAGGAAGCTGTCTCCTCATCCCCTGCATTGAAGGAGGTAGGGAGCAAGAGTTTGTCAGCAAGTGAAACACTCACTGAACTAAGGGAGACGTGGGATTTTATTTCTCACATCCCTCATATATCATCCCTCTAACATAGTGATGAGGCCGCCTAGCTAGTTGCTCCATTTGGGAAACAAATTTGCATTTTGTTCAATTAAGGACAAAAAGGCTAAATCAAGGGAATTGATCTAGCTGGGGAGTGCGGCTCCAACAAGAGGGCATACATTGGTGATCCTTGCGTCATGAGGATCATCTTGGCAAAGTTCATTTCAATCGGACTTAAGATGAAAAACTTATGCACGTTTTTCAATTAAGGACAATTTGGGGTGAGAAACCAAGTTCACCATGAAGGAGAGCTCGGTTTTACTTAGAATTTTTCCCATAGTCTTATGAGGATAATCTAAGCCTATTAGCAAAATTTCATCTCAATCGGACTTAAGATGAAAAATTTATGCACGTTTTTCAGTTAAGGACACTTTGGGGTATGAAACCAAGTTCACCATGAAGGAGAGCTCGAATTCAGCCAAGATTTTTCCATGATCTTTGGATAATATTTGGACCCTACTGGTGAAATTCGGGCATAATCCGAGCTCGTTTGCAACTTTTGCATTCTTTACAATTAAGGACAAGTGGCTTTGTCACCCCGGTTTAACCATTTTTCTTAATTGAAAGATATTTTTATGATTTGATGAGCTAAATATGGCCAATTAAAGATAATTTCATGGCATTAATGATAAAATTCCAAGTCCTATGTTAGAAGGCCACTTCTCAGCCAAGTCGGGTGATTTTAGTCCATCGGAAGCAATAGAAGGCATACTGAGGTGACAGGCAAAAGGAAGAATTGTCCATCACCTATACCAGAGCAAAATTTCCATCACCCTTAACAGATGGATGACGCCCTGCCAAGCCTCTCCTCCCACCTCTCACCTGTTGGAAGCAATCAGAAGAAGAAGGAAGCTTCACCGCATCTTCCTAGAGTTGCCATCTGACCAGCCATAAGGAAATTGTGTTCCTCAACAAGTAAAGCCCACCAGATTTCAAGCCCATGCCGCCCCTATATAAAGGAATCAGTTCCAGAGCTTGTAAAACGCTTCTACAGCTACAAACTTGCTCCACGCAAAAAAACCAAGCTCCGTGCTTATTTTCTCTCAGGCTCCGCGCCTTTTTCTCTTGTTCACACGAGTTCTTACTCGTTCTTCAACATTTTCTGGCTTTAATCTTTTCCGCGGACAAAAGATCACTCCAGAAGTGTTATTTCCTTGTTTCAATCTTGTCTCCGGACGTTAAAACACTGTACTCTTGTTTCTCTTTTAGCAATAACAATCAAATTCCTCATTTCTTTGAATCTCAATCAACAACAGCTCTTACAGCGCAAATTTATGAAGTCTTGTTCTTGTGGATCCAATGATTTAAATGCTCCGGTGTGACTTTGATCCAGTCCCCACAAATCGCTCTGATCTTTTAATCTGCTGCTTCGCGCATCAGATCTAGTTTCTACAACCTCTTTGTCAATTTCAGCAAACTGACGGGCACTCCCCTATGTTGTCATTAAGATTTCTCCGCGAAAACTCTAGCAAGAGATTTTGGTGCAACATCTCTTTTTGGCACCCCCGGTGGGACTCAACAAGACTTGACTTCCTTTTCGGCGTCTCCAAGAAGCTTTCCTCGCTCAAGTTGGCGATCCCCAACTCCCTCTCTCTCTCAAGTTTGCTAGGTGTCCGCCTCCTGCAAGGTCGACACCAACACACTCCCCTGACGTCGTTAAGCAGGACATGACAAGCAGTTCCTCCTCCTTCAACGCCTCTAGGATTTGCTTTCTTTACTTAAAGTTTTTCTTTTAATTACTTTTTCGTTTTTTCTTTTTAGTTCCGAGTGGCAAACATGCCACCAAAAGGTGATGATGGGAAGTCAAGTCATGGCATGCAAACCGGAAGCAAATATCTAATGTCCAGCTCTTCCTACGCGCCTAGCTGTTGAAACCTGCTTTTTATCTTGATTTTGGAGAAGCAAAGCCATAGCTGACCCCTCACTACTGCCTTTAGACTGTAATTCGAAGATCCTGCTGCAATACCTCACCGACACCATGAAGGAAATGTCTTTGGCGCATGAGCAGAAGATGCAACAACTCATAGGATCAATAGATCGAATGAACGAGTCACATGACCAACTTAAGGAAGCCAATGATTCTCTCAAGGAGCAAATGATCCAAGATAGAGAAAACATCATGGCTCAGATTGGTCTGATTGAAGAAAGACTCGGGCGGCAAATCCAATAAGTGGCACAAGAACAACACATAGTTAATCTCCCTGTGCTAGCTCCTCCACCTGTGGTGCCAGCTATCAACAATGGTGCCAATCAAGTGCGAGTTGTGTCCCAAGTAGATTTTGTACCACCTCCTAGAGATGGAATAGCAAGAGGAAGGAATGAAGCTGAACTCCTCCATCAACATCAAGAAGTTGCTGAGGATGTTGCTGATAACATTGAGGGAGAGGTCAACATTGTTGAACCTTGAGTGGTAGCCTATGCACCACCTAATGTTAGAAATGGCAATGGTCATGGTCATGGTGGAAGGAATGGCAATCAACGCCATCCTGCTCCACGTCGTCCACGCCAAGCTGTTGATCCTCAAGAACCAGTGAATCAAAATCACAGCAGGGAGATGATTGAAGATATGATTGGTCCAGCATACCGAAAGGTTGGCCGGCCATCCTTCTAGAAGCCTTATCCTGAGGAGTATGATAGACTCTATCCCCTCCCTCGAGGATAAAAAGTCCCTGACTTCACTTGTTACTACGGAACTTCAAGTGAGCAGACGACTTTGGAACACATTGCTCGCTTCACTGTGCAATGTGGAGAGGCTAACTCTGGATATCATATGCTTCGTCTCTTTCCTAACTCTGTCACTGGAGCGACATTCACATGGTACATTAACCTACCGCCTAACTCTGTGAGGACATGGGAAGAGATGGAGAGGTTGTTCCACACATAGTTCTATAGAATTGAACCTGAGGTATCCATGGCTGACTTGTCACGCCTCAAAGGAGAGCTGGCTGAAGACTACTTGGCTCGTTTCAAAAAGCTAAGGAACAAATGCCGCACCCCACTCCCTAAACAAGAATTTGTGCGCCCAGCACACAATGGACTTGACATGGAACTTCGAAAGAAATTCGAAGGAGTAGACTTCAGAGATTTCTTTGAGATGTCAACCAAAGTGGCAAGATATGGGACTCTCCTGCGAGAGGATAATGAGCGAAGAAGTTCATCATATGGCACTTACTATCAAGAGCAAAATTTTGAACTTGGGATCGTTGAGGTTAAGGTCGATCGGCCTATTGAATGTCCATGCCTAGTAAAGGCAGGGATTGGACATCCTCAAACACAAGAATGGTTTGCCACCATGTATCAACGCCAAGTAGAAAATAAGCCGCATGACGGAAGTCTAACTTATTCATTCGATGTCTCAAAAATGAATGAGATCTTTGACTTTCTGCATAAGTCTGGCTTGATCAAACTACCCCCTGGACATGTACTTCCTTCACCTGAAGACATCAGAGGAAGAGAATACTATAAGTACCATGACTCTTGGAGGCATCCAAGCAACAATTGTACTATATTCAAGAATATAGTACAAGAGAAGATAGAAAAGGGAATACTAAAGTTTCCTGAACTTCCCAAGAAAGATATGGGAGTCAACAAGGATCCTTTCTCAGCTCCTATACACATGGTTGCGTTTAATCTTCCAGGAGATGGACAGCTAACCAGTCAGGATGCAAGGAAAAAACAAGGTTCTCTGCACCACATGTTCTTACATGGACATGAAAGTCATGTAGAAAGCAATGAAGGAGACTCCTCTTACAAAGAGAGAGACGCCTCCTACCTCCTAGGAGATGTCACCTACACCATAACTCCTAGTGATCTTGCTAGCGCCTTCGAGGAGATGGTGAATAAGATGGAAGCTAGAATCCAAGAGATGATCCAGGAACAAATAACCAAGAATGAGAATGGCTTTAAACATATGCAAACAGCCATCTCTTTGATAGGAGCAGCAATCGGGGGGCAAGTACAATAGCAAGTGACGACACCTTTGGCCACATTACCTCAGTTGCACCCACATCAAGCTATCATACTCCATCCACACCAAGTGGCCACCCAAGTCTCACCCCTTGTAGAAGAAGTTGTTGACAAGGTGATGGCTAACTTTCGAAAGAGTGGTCACTTGTTTAAAGAAGAAAATGTTGCTCAACCATTGATTCCATGGTCAGAGGCATTGAAACACAAGGCTCCTAGAAGAAAGTTGGAGTCTTCTCCACCTAGGGCAAAGCAGCAGGTGGCGCCATCCACTCTAAAACTGACGCCACCCACCTATTCATCTGCTCCATCTTCAATCAGAAGGGTGCAATCAAAACAAACTCCAACTTCTCATGTGCAACCAAAGAAGGTCCAGTCAACTTCAAAGACTCAAAGTGGTGTTTGGCGAAGGGTTGAACATCTAAAAATCCTTAGCCAACCTACTCAGCAAAATAAGAAGATCTAGAGAAGACGTGAACTCCGTAAAAGAGCCAAGGCAAGAAAAGAAATGGAGATGAACACGAACTCCACTGTTGATGACACCACTTCCAATATGGATGATGGTGATGATGGAGTCTATTCCAATCAAAGTAGATGTTGGTGCCATCACTTCATCTGATGATGATGCCACTTCTACTAATAACACCACCCATATTACTGATTCTATTGATGAAGACATGAGTATGGGAAGTGGTGAAGATGATATCACAAGTCAACTGCCTCTTGAAGATGGCGAACACTCGGGGGGCAATGAAGATGGTGCCAAAGCCATTAAGGAAGATGATGTCACCAGTGACTGTACCACTTTGACTCTGAGGAAGTTGATGACTCTGACTCCATAGAAATCACCAACTCCAAGGAGATTGAAGACTTTCCTGAAATCAATGAACATACGGACGACTTGGAGTTTGATAGCTCTTCAAAGTCAAACGCTCAAGAAGTTGAAAGTCTTCTTGATGAAGATGAAACTTATCAGGCACATGCCAACCCAACATTGGGGCAAATGAATTCTAATTCAATGGCCTTGGTACAGTTCTTTGTGGAGGCCATGAATAGAATGTCTTTGGTGCAAGACCAAAAGCTACAGCAGCTCATGGAGTCAACCGCCCGAATAAGGGAGTAAAATGATCAACTTAAGGAGTCAAACGACTTACTTAAAGAGCAAATGACTCGAGACCAGGAAAACATCCTAACTAGGATTGAAAGGATGGAAGCAGTGCCCGGACGACAAGAAAGATGGTGCTAGACATTGTCCTAACCAAGTTTATACAACGCTCAATGGATAAAGCCGTCCCAAAAACGAATGCGGCTTAAATTAATTATAAAAAAAAAAGTTAGCCATTTGTTTGGCAAAGATCCCATCGCCACAAGCTTGGAGTGGCGATGGAATTATTAAAGTTTCATCACCACTAGTAGAGGAGACGAGAAGTTGATTACATGATTGCCACCTTTATTGATTATGGCAACATAATCTCGTTATCTGTCTCCATTAGGACCATTAATGGTAATGAAGTTATACATCAACGCCATTTTCTAATTGATTTTGGCATAAAAATTTGGTTATGTAAGAATTTGGTTTTGACCGAATTTTCTTAGCCAAATTAATTAAGTTTGACGATGGAAAGTGGTAACCTGAAGTGGTTTTATGCCATAACCACCAGTAAAAGCTAATATGGGAAAAAGTGATTTCAATGCCATAAATATATACATGTGGCGTTGGAATTAATTTTAATTCACCTTGGCCTTAGTCCAGGTGGTTGAATTTAATCCCATAAGCTTTGGATAAAATCCTTCAGGCCGAATTAATGGATGATGGCTTTGGAAATTTTTGAAGCCAAAATTGATTACAGGAGAAGGAAATAAATATTTAACAATTTCAATGCCATATGTATATGGGAGAGGATTCTCTTCACTGGTATAAAAACAGTGGAGAGATCCACTGATCTCATAAAGGAGATCTACGGCTTAGAATAGGCCATGCACCTCTTTATCTTATTGTCAAAACGCTGCGTTGGTTAGCATTAACGCCGTTTGCTTTGTTTCAGCAGTTTGCACTTTGCAGCTTATTTCATCTTCCAGTAAATCCTCCATTCCCATTTCCCTCAAATCTTTTGTCTTTTTTTCCTCCTCCTTCCCTGTAAAGCTTTTCTCCATCGTCACCTTCTTGTGGGAATACCTCATTGAACTTCTACCAGTATTTATAGTATAGGATTTGAGTTGTTTATTGCTGTTCTGCAATCTTTTTTTTTTCCCTGATGAACTGCTGCTCTATAATCACAAATATGGTATTATAATTGCTTAAAAAACAAAGCTAGAGAAAGAAAACAATGAAGATTAACAATGGCGCTCTTAATTTGTTATTGGGCAAAGCAGGAGATATACCACCGATAATTACTTAGCCTTTTTTTTTAATTTGGATAATTAGCCTTATATTCCATTTGGGCATTTTTTATTAAGAAAGAGATGACAGCAACAAAAAGGGAAGTAAAGGATGAGTTCAACAATGAGGCAAGATGTGAGGAAAAGGAAGGCCATTGATGTTGCTTTGGAAGGTAGCGCCAGAGGTGGAAGGAAAGAAACAATGATGAAAAGGCAATCTCATATCCGAAAGGAAGGGACGCAAGGGTCGAGTGATGGGAATTTCATATTTGAAGTAGAAAACGGAGAGAGATAAGTGAGGCGAGACAGAGAGCGACGGAGCCTGAAACTCAGAAGTCGTTTGTTGCTTTCCATGGAATAACTCTCCATAGGAGAGTAATTCTTGGGAGAGTGATTCCAGGGAAAGTAACTCTAGGGAAAGTAACAATTAAATTCCATGGAGAGTACTTTCAATGGTTTGATTTATCAGCATTTTCCTTGGAAAATAATCCTATTTTAATGAAATTTACACTTTTCATGGGTAAGAAAAAACTTTCCCTACCCCCAATGTGGGAAAGTATTCTCCTATCTAGCAAGGAAAGTAGGTGCCCTACAAGGTGCCCTTAAAATTATTTTCCCATCTAAAATTATCAAAACAAACGATGGAGAGTGTTTCCATCATATTACTCTCCCAGGAAAGTAAGCAAAACAAACGCACTCTCAGGTGATCGACGGGGTCTTTTGGAATTGAAATTGGGGCTTGCTGTAATGTAATTTCTTTAAACGATATTAACATTGTGCTAAGAAGGGATAAACGGTGTTAATGTTACACTTTATCATGAAACAGAGAGTTTTGTCTTAACCGTAGATTTGTCTATTAAAAAATAGTGGAGATCAGTGGAAAGAATTAATAGTGGAGAGAATCCTCACCCTAGTTATATATGTGGCGTTGGAAACATTTTGGCCTTAGTAAAAATTAGGCCAAATTTCCTCTAGTATCAAAATTGGCCTTAGTTTATTTATTGGCCACGTATATACAAAATAATTTCTTGTGTTGGCACAAGTATGCCACCAAAGTCAATTATGACAAGAGGAAGAGAAGAGGTGAATTCGGCCGAGACCAATTTCTTTTTATACAAGTTTAAATCCTTTCTTTTTAGATCAAGGACTTAAGTTTGGGGGACAATGTTTATACCTCAATTTACAATTGAGGGTAAATTGGTCTTCACAAAAATAAAATTAAGATGAGTGGTTAAGATTTGATTCCAAATCCTGAAAAAACTTAATTTCTGCACCACCCTAGTTCTGATGGAATTAGGAAAATCTTGTAATTAATTACTAAAGGCCGAAATTAATTAACAATTATTAAACAATTATTAGTTTTTAGAATAATTATTATTAATTATTCCTTGAGTGCCGCCCCTAACTAAGGGAAGTGGTATGATAGGTCACAAAGTAGCAGTTTCCTTTAATACTGCTGTCAGCTAGGTCTGGCAGATAGTAAAAAGGGAAGTTGTATGCCATCTGACCATGCAAATGGAAAATATCTCATGGAATTAAAAGTCTAAGTCGTTCCCTGTGCCCAGGGAAGGCCACCCTGTTCTCAGGAAGCTGTCTCCTCATCCCCTGCGTTGAAGGAGGTAGAGAGTAAGAGTTTGTCAGCAAGTGAAACACTCATTGAACTAAGGGAGGCGTGGGATTTATTTCTCACATCCCTCATATATTATCACTCTAACATAATGATGAGGCCGCCCAGCTAGTTGCTCCATCCCAGGAGACAAATTTGCATTTTGTTAAATTAAGGACAAAAAGGCGAAATCAAGGGAATTGATCTAGCTAGGGAGTGTGGCTCCAACAAGGGGGAATACGCTGATGATCCTTGAGTCATGAGGATCATCTTGGCAAATTTTCATCTCAATCGGACTTAAGATGAAAACTTATGCACGTTTTTTCAATTAAGGACAATTTGGGGTGAGAAACCAAGTTCACCATGAAGGAGAGCTCGATTTTAATTAGAATTATTCCCATATTCTTATGAGGATAATCTAAGCCTATTGGCAAATATTCATCTCAATCGGACTTAAGATGAAAAACTTATGCACGTTTTTCAGTTAAGGACACTTTGCGGTATGAAACCAAGTTCACCATGAAGGAGAGCTCGAATTCAGCCAAGATTTTTCCCATGATCTTTGGATAATACTTGAACCCTACTGGTGAAATTTGGGCTTAATCCGAGCTCGTTTGCAACTTTTGCATTCTTTACAGTTAAGGACAAGTGCCTTTGTCACCCCGGTTTAGCCATTTGTCTTAATTGAAAGATATTTTTGTGATTTGATGAGCTAAATACAACTAATTAATGATAATTTCGTGGCCTTAATGATAAAATTCCAAGTCCTATGTCAGAAGGCCACTTCTCAGCCAAATCGGGTGATTTTAGTCCATCGGAAGCAGTAGAAGGCATACCGAAGTGACAGGCAGAAGGAAGAATTGTCCATCACCCATACCAGAGGAAAATTTCCATCACCCATAACAGATTGATGACGCCCTGGCAAGCCTCTCCTGCCACCTTTCACCTGTTGGAAGCAATCAGAAAAAGAAGGAAGCTTCACCGCACTTTCCTAGAGTTGCCGAAGCAATCAGAAAATGAAGGAAGCTTCACCGCACTTTCCTAGAGTTCCCGAAGCAATCAGAAAATGAAGGAAGCTTCACCGCACTTTCCTAGAGTTGCTGAAGCAATCAGAAAATGAAGGAAGCTTCACCGCACTTTCCTAGAGTTGCCGTCTGACCAGCCAGAAGGAAATTGCCTTCCTCAGCAAGTAAACCCCACCAGATTTTAAGCCCATGCCGCCCCCTATATAAAGGAATCAGTTCCAGAGTTTCAAACACGCTTCTACAGCTAAAAACTTGCTTCGCGCAAAAAAACCAAGCTCGGTGCTTATTTTCTCTCAGGCTCCGCGCCTTTTTCTCTTGTTCATCACGAGTTCTTACTCGTTCTTCAACATTTTCTGGTTTCAATCTTGTCTACAGACAAAAGATCACTCCAGAAGTGTTATTTCATTGTTTCAATCTTGTCTCCGGACGTTAAAACATTGTACTCTTGTTTCTCTTTCAGTAATAACAATCAAATTGCTCTTTTCTTTCAATCTCAATCAACAACAGCTCTTGCTGTGCAAATTTAGGAAGTCTTGTTCTTGTGGATCCAATGATTTAAATGCTTCGGTGTGACTTTGATCCTATCCCCACAAATCTCTGATCTTTTAATCTGCTGCTCCACGCACAAGATCTAGTTTCTACAACCTCTTTGTCAATTTCAGCAAATTGACTGGCACACCCCTATGTTGTCATTAAGATTTCTCCGCGAAATTTCTATCAAGAGATTTTTGGCGCAACACTTTCCACACTTGAATCTAAATTTCTAGGATTTGAGTATATTAAGGACTTGTATGCTATGGATGTTTACTTTGGTGATATCTATAAAGCATGTGCTAAATCTGAATTTGAAAAGTATTATATACATGCTGGATTTTTGTTTAAAGAATCTAGATTATGTATTCATTCTTGTTCTTTGCCTGATGTGCTTATGAGGGAATCGCATGAAGGGGGTTTAATGGGTCACTTTGGTGTTGATAGAACATATGAGATCTTGCATGAACACTTCTTTTGGCCTAAGATGCGATATGATGTAGGAAATCATGTTTCTAGTTGTATTGTTTGTTTGAAAGCTAAATCTACATCTAAGCCTCATGGATTGTATACACCTTTGCCTATACCTCATGAAGCTTGGACACACATTAGCATGAATTTTGTGTTAGGTTTGCCTCGTTCTAGGAGAGGTAAAGATTCTATTTTTGTTGTGGTTGATAGGTTTTCTAAGATGCACATTTTATTACATGTTCTAAGACTGATGATGCCATTAATGTAGTTGACTTGTTCTTTATGGAGATAGTTAGGTTACATGGAATGCCTAGAGCCATTGTTTCTGATAGAGATACTAAGTTCTTAAGTCATGTTTGGAGAACTTTATGGAATAAGTTAGGTACTAAATTGATGTTTTCAACAACATGTCATCCTCAAACTGATGGACAAACTGAAGTTGTTAATAGAACTTTATCTACCTTGCTTAGGGCTTTAATTAAAAAGAACTTAAGAACTTGGGAGGATTGTTTGACACATTTAGAATTTGCATACAATAGGAGCATACATAATACTATTGGTTATTCACCTTTTGAAATTGTGTATGGTTTTAATCCTTTGACTCCTTTGCATTTGATGAGTTTACCTTTGAGTGTGCAAGTTGACATGGATGGCAAAAGGAAGGCTGAATTTGTTAGAGAACTTCATGAGAAGGTTGGAGCAAACATTGAGAAGAAAACTCAACACTACATAAAGATGGCTAACAAGGGTCGAAAGGAAGTTGTCTTTGAGCCTGGAGATTGGGTGTGGTTGCATCTAAGGAAAGAAAGATTTCCTTAGAAGAGGAAATCCAAGCTTTTACCTCGTGTAGATGGTCCATTCCAAGTGTTGAAGAGGATTAACAATAATGCCTACAGGCTAGATCTTCCTAGTGAGTATGGTAATATAAGTGCTACCTTTAATGTTGCTGATTTATCTCTTTTTGATAATGATGCAGATTTGAGGACAAATCTTCTTCAAGGGGGAGGGGATGATGCACCCAAGGTTGATCATGGACTTGAAGATGACAATGGAGAGCAAGGAAAGGATGAGCATGGGCTGCAAGGAAGCATGAAGATGCATGGAGATCATGGAGATATCAATAAGCATGTTTCAAGCACCAAGAAGATGCCAATGGGTCCTTTGAGCTTACCATTAGGTCCAATGACAAGAGCAAGAGCTAAGAGGTTCAAGGATGCACTCATGGGCCTTGTTCGAACTCATCCTCAATACATGAAGGTCATCGATATGCAATTGAAGAGCTTTGGTGATGATTTGAGCAAGCATTCATCCATCAGTTCCAAGATCATCACCTTACTTGCAATCGATGTGTAGTTGGGCTTACATAGGTCAATTCGGCCTTGTGTGGGCTTAAATCTATCTTAGATGAGCTTATTAGTAAGTTTAGATGACATTAACGTTGGGCCTTGTTTGACTAAGTCCAATCCTTGTTTAATTATCCTTTGTTATTTATTTTTCCTAGTTGGACTTGGATTAGGCTTTTCCTTGTCCTTATTTTATGTAAACCGCCCATAGGGCCTTTAAATTAGGTTATGTCGACCCTTACTACTATATAAGGGTTCAATATCTCTCTTTGTAAGACTAAGTTAAGTTTACCAATCAATTGAGTGTTTATTCACCTTGAGAATTTAGCTTCATTGCTCTAGTTTGAACATACTTAGGATTTCTTCAATCCTGTAGAGTCCTAGCAAACAATTAGGTAGTGATTACTTAGTTGTTTGTGAATCTTGTGATCTTAGGTTGTTAATTGCAGGTTTAATTAATCATCTAAGGCCGACGAAAGAAGAAAAGTGCTTGGTTAGGTTTATCGATTTCAACAAGTCTAGAAGTTTGTGTTTCAAGTTTACTCTTTGGAGGATTTCGAAGGTAGATTTGAATCTATCACAACTAGATTCGTATCACAAAGCATGGCATATTTCAGTGAATAGAAAGCCAATGTGATGCCTCAAATACATAATGACAACAAACATTTCAGGTTGCATCAGATTAAGGTAAGGCCGAGACAAACTAAGAGCATAATGAGCATATAAATAGGCCAGTCCAAGATCAGAAGCATAGATTGAACAATCAACAAGAAAAGTCAAGTATGGCATGTCATGAGTTAACCAATCAGAGGCTAACTTCAAGTCAAAATGCAACTCAAAGGAGGCCAAGTCAGCAAGAAGAATGGCAAATCAGCTAACAGCCAAAACAGTGGCAAAATGGCAAATATCTAACAAGTGTTAGGGATTTAGTACCAAAGTCAGACGAATTTCAGAGAGAAGATCCCAGGATTTAGCTCACCAAAATAGTCACATGGTGAAAAGAAAAATATCCCTTGATTCAAGGGTGAGTCATCGTGACAACTCAGCAGAGGAGCTCCATTCTTATCATAATGGACAACTCTACAAGAAGACAAAAACAGAAAAACCACCTTAGACATGGAGGAAAAAGAAAAAAGAAAAATTAAAAATAAAAGGGAAATTCATTGAAGAGTGAGGTACTTACCAGAAAGAAGGAGAGAGCTTGGGTTTCGGGTACCCCCATTTAAATACCCCTATTTATCACTTCCTTAGTAGGGATGAAGAAGAGAGAGAAATCAAAAGAAAAAACAGAGCAATTTAGAGAGAGAAAGTAAGAATTCATCCTAAAAAAAATCATAAGTTTCCTTAGCTTTTGAATCTAAAACAAAGAGATGTATTCATAAGAATGAAGAGGAAGGGCTGAAGAAGAGCATACCCAAGTTTGAGAGGCATCGGACGGTTGAAGAAGGAGATCGGAGCAAAGTTCGAACCAACTGTCAAACGAATTTTCAAGGTGTTTCAGTTGTGGATTCGCTAAAATGACCTTGGATTCGCTCTCAGGGGATAACCGAGACCCATTTTAGAGATTTCGAGGACCATCAGAGTAGTTAGAATCCTCCGACGCGACCGAGCGAATCTCAAACGGCGGAGGAACCAACGGCTAGGGTTTGAGGTCAGAGGAAGATGAAAAGAAGCTAACAGAGAAAGAAGAGAAAGAAGCTTTTTATAGCTTGTATGGGCTTCAAAAAAAACGGCACCATTTTGACAAATTCCAGGGCGGAATCATCGTTTCTGTGAATTTCTTTCTTATTCCTTTCAATTTAATCCTTTGCTTTGATTTCGAATTCTGATTTCTTGCAAGTTGGGTGATTGATTGTCAGTATATCATAAAAATAATGCCCACAAAAACCTAACTACGTAGATAGGGCAAGCATGGGTCGAATCCCACAGAAAAGGAGAATGGACTCTCAAAGATAAATCTTCTCTAAGAATTACTCAAAAACACTTAAAACAAAGGGGATTAAAACAATTAAATAGAGAACAATTAATTCTAAATTAAAGCAAAGTAAATTAGATCTAAAAATAAGGAAAATACTTGAGAAAACAATAATTAAAAAGCATACTTCATCTCCAATGGTAGAAATCAGTCAATATGATTATGGATCCTTGACTTAAAAGATGAATTTAATATTCTAATTATCAAAACAAGCAAGATCAATTTTACGCCAATGATTCCTTCAATCCAAAGATTTGGGCATCATGTAAAACATCAACAAATCTATTATAATAATCCTGCATTAAACAATTGGTCTATAGATAAATCCCTAACATGTATATTAGATAAAATTTCCTGGATCGGGCTTATAATATCCCTTTAATTCAAAACAATTAATTTCCTGGATCGGGCTTAGAAATTGTTAAGAACAAAGCATTAAGAACAACAATTCACACATGCATAACAAGTATAACCAAACCTATTCTTTCCTAGCTAGATCGACATCGTTCCAAATAGGGTTTATTAATCAATGGATCGTGAATTCAATTTGTTACCTCCCAATCAAACTTGAATGGATCGTTCTAACCTTGATTTAACTATAGATTTATCTAATTATATCAATAGCGGCCGTGTAAATCAATAATCATCAAAATCATTAAATAAAACAGAGATTAATAAACATATTTAATCAGGAAATAATATCAAATTATAAGCACACAAGTCTCACCATAATTAATTGATTGAAATCTTCAAAGGACAAGAAGTATTAAGAATTTAGCTACTCATGGATTTGGAAGAATCCATCAGATACTTAGAAAAACTTACAAACAAGTATCGACCTCCTCCCTTGGGCGGCTCCTAAGGATATCGACACCCTCTTCAAAGAGATGTCGAAACCCTAAACTAAAAACTAGAGAGAAACTAAAGAAGATAATAGAAGAAAAAAATTGTGATATATAGAGTGATGTACCTAGGGTTCAACATAAAGTTGGTATATATAATGGACTATCTAGGACTCCAAGTAGACTTAGGATTGGTATCAGCCAATCACAGGATGGATTGGCCTCCAAGCTAGGTCTTCAAATCAGTATAAATTCTTCCTTGGACTGAACTTGGGCTAAATTCGAAGTTGGGCCAAAACTGATATTTAGCAGAAACTTCAGGGGTAAGTTCGTCATCGAAGATCGCAAAATTGGAACTCGAGCTTCAAAGCAAATTTGTAGATCTCTAAGTATTCTTCAATCGGGGGTCTGGATCAAAAGTTATGGTCAATTTACCAAGACTACGCAGAAATCCTAATCCTTGTAGGAAAGGGAAGCATCACATGGCATCATCAAGGCATCAGGCGCGCGGACAAGGTCACCCCTGACTCCAGCTGTGGGCATAGCTGAGTTGGTCATGCAACCATGTAAAATGGTCATGAACCCATGTCGACAGGATCACTCCATAACATGTCTTCTTTCCTTATCGATTGAACTCGATCTTAGTTCTATCACCTTGGAATCTTCCTTCAAATGATCTTCATAGCTTAAAATTGACTCCAATTGGTCTTCAATCACGAACTTCGAATCTCCAAATCTTCACTCAAAAATGCTAAGTCCATATTTATGTAATAAGTCATCAAAATAGCTGCAAAAATAGTGAAAAACAACAGGTTTCCACTTTTCTTCTCTTCAAGACCTAAAAACACAAATACTTGCAAAATAGAGCATAATCACACATAAAAATACCAAAAAGTATAGGAAAATGACCATAAAAATAGGCATAACTTTGGCTCGATCATAATTTCCCCCACACTAAACCTTTTGCTAGTCCCTAGCAAACTAATGCATAAAAAAGTAAGAAAACAAAAACTAATACTAACTAAACCTAAACTAATGCAAATAAAGATTCCACTTTCATAGGTGTACGGCAGCACTTAGCACGTGACGCAAGTCATTTCAACAAATGTATGTCTACATTAGAGGTGTTATGTCACCTGAGGGTTTACTTAACTAGGACGACAGCCACAAACATGTTGAAAACTGACTCGACACTCGGTTAGTGTTTGAAAACAAAACAAATTTTATACATATATAAACAAGATGTAGAAAAGTGACTAGAGAAATTAGACTTTAGAAAACAGAGAGGATTTACTAACAGCAAAAGAATTTAATTTACAATTTCTAATCATGCATAACAAAGGTTAGTAGAAACACAAAGGCCATAGACTTCAAATAAACCCTGCACAAAAATCAATCAAATCATTCAACACAATTTCTAAGACCATCATACCTTGGAAAAGCATATAAATACACTTTTTATGATTTTGACAAGGTAAACAAATCTCCATAGGTTCACATAGTCATCCAATCTCCACTAATGATCATATTCATAAGAAATTTAGCACATACTGAATTGAAATGCATAATCACGGGTTGTAATGGGGTTAAAAGGTTAAGTGGACTAACAAAGAAAGGATAGGGATATAAAAAAGAAAATCTCAAGAAAACTGAAGCAATATGGGTAGATATAACTTGAAGAACCCACTATTGACTTAGGAAAACTACATTTTCTTCTTCCTTCATTGAATATCACTTCAATTCTTCAAACCCTTCAAAAGTCAAACAAGTTCAAGATTATGTTCATTCTTTTCTTTTCACTTTTTTTTTTCTTTTCAAGGGGACAACTATAGGAAATCTTACTAAGTTTACCAATGTCTCTTCTCTCTTATACTTTATTCACTTTTTTTAATGAAAAATCACCTTCCCTTCTTCGAATGACAATTGAGACAATCACCTTTTGATAAGCAAGGGAACACTAGTGGTAGTAATCCCCCACGCTTATTCTTCAAATAGTTTGATCAAGAACCAAAGTATAACAAGTCAATACTTCACTAATCAAAATAAAAAGGCTAAGAGAAACTTTTTCTTTAAAAGGGTAAAGGGTTCTTTGGGTGAATGTGGCTAACTAGAAAAATAGGCTAATTTAAAGGCTCAAAAGTGGTATACTACTATGGTCTTTCAAAGGGTTGGCTTTTTAGGCTCAAAAGGGCTAATCCTAAATGCATGAATTTTCAGTTCAATGAATACCAAAAATCAAATAAGCATGTATATATTTTTCCTCGAAAGGTGACTAAGCAAATTCTAAAAGTAATACCTCATCAATTAGAATTAAGGTATGAAAAACCATATCAATTGCATATCAATCAAAGAATGAAATTTGGCATGAAAAATTTGAAAAATATTTCCAATATATTTAAACCAAACTAAATCAAACAAAACTATACTCTTGAAAATTAAATAAAAAAAATTCCTAGAAATCACTCAAATACAAAACAATTGTTTTTTCTTTTCGAAATTGTTTTTGAAAAATTTTGAAAAATTTATCTCTAGTCAAAAATTTGAAAATCATGGATCTATGCAGACTCTCTCCCCCACACTTAAAAGACACATTGTCCTCAATGTATGTGCATGCTAATTTTGACAAAAAAAAAATCAAAAAATTTGAGGTTTTTGAAATTTTAGGAAAAATCATGTGAATGCAAATGTGTGTTGTGTCCCTCATAAGTGTGATAACTAATAGATGAGCTAATGAAATACTTGACTCAATGAAAGCATAATTGAACATCCAATCAAATAATTCAAGCAAATCAAAGCATCAATCATAACATTCATAGCATATAAGTCATAATAAAGATCTAAATAAAAAATAGAAAACAAACAAAGTACAAAAGTAAATAACAATAAAGATAAAGATGCAATGCAATTGTAAGATAGGATAAGATGCAAATCACAAATCACAAAAGTGCCAATCAACAAGAGCTGCTAGCCTCTTCTTGGTCTTCTTATGGCGTCTTCCATTCCGCCCATAAAAGCTCTTAATTCATTCCTTTGCTGCCTTATCTCAGGAATCCAAAGTCTTTGAAAATCCCTTTTAGGTAACTCTTCAAAATTCTCATCGGCAAGATCCTCGTCTTCCAATGGTGGTGGCGGCCTAGCATGTGGTTGTTCGAGTCCTTGGGCATTAGTCCTTCTATGCTCATTATACCAACATTCTCCATCGGCATTTCTCCCTATCTTAAAACCTAATCGGCTTAAACAATGGACATCAACTACATTACCCTCATTATCAAGGCGGTCCTCACCTTGAACTTGAAATCTCTCTTTAATTAGAATCTTGCTAATTAAGACCAGTAAACCAAAAGCTTTGTCCAAATGAGGTGATGAAGCAACTTCCCACATTTGTGCTAAAATCAGTTTGGCCATCGGAATTCCTTCCCAATTACCCAATCCAAAACAAATCTTGTCAGCGACATAATGGTCTTTAGTTATAAGATTGTATCGATTACTTCCCCTAGGCATAACATTGTGATGAAGCAAATACCAAACAATCCTATCCCTAGGTTCCATGTACTTGACTCTAACTTCCATATTACCTTCATTGTCCATGCCAAGAGGAATGTCAAACCTTTGCAAAGCATCATCTCGCCGCCAATGAACTTTGGTAGAGGTCCTTTGGTGACCATCAATTAATGTGAAGTAGAACATATTACCACTATTCCTTAGCTTAAACATTTTATGCAAAAGGATTCATTGACTTCAATGTGCTTACCCTTAACCATGGTTGTTATAGTGTAATCACTTCCTTCACGATCCTTGTTCATGGTTGCATAAAATTGCTTAACTAAAGTTGGAGAATATTCTCCTTTCAATTTCAAGAGACTCTTCCATCCTCTAATGGAAAACAATTGACTAATGCCAAAAGCTTGATCAATATAAGTGGGAAGCACTTTCTTTTCAATGATGGTGTTGGAGTGTCTTGCTTCATACCATTGTCGGCAATCTTCATCCATAAAAATCGGTGGCGGCTTATCTACTTGCATATCCTCCTCTTGTAGTGGTGCTTGTGATTATGAAGCTCTAGCTTTTCCTCTTCTTGACATTTCTTCAACTTGGTAGCCACAAAGTTTTCTTGTAGATAATTTTGAAAATTCAAAACTCTTGAAACCAAAGAACAAATCCAATGCTGAAATAACCTTCAAATAATCTAAAAGTGGTCTCTTATTCTCTTTCTAGCCTTCTCTAGCACAAATACAATAAAAACTCAAATACCCACAAACTTTGAAAGTGTGGAAATTGATGAACTTGATAGGAAACTTGGGTAGAACTTCAATGGGTAAGTGTTTAAAGATGATAAAAAGATGAAAGAAAAAGAATTTAAGTGATAAAAATGAAGTTTAAAGAGGATAATGTTTGAAATTTAAGGTAATGGGTGTATGAGAATTTAAAGATGGGTGTAAAAATGAGTGGTGGAAGTATTTATAGGTGTAGAGATGACAAAAATCGGCATGGGGCAAAATTGAGCCAACGTGGGTGCACATCCAGTTTGGGTGTGGGCACAGGCGCAGTCGGGCTAGCTTCTGAAGAGGTGGTGGTGTATACACCTATATTTGTCATGTATCCTTTAATTTAAATTAATTCATTTCTTATTCGGCATTAGGGTCGCCCAGGGGTATTTTGGTCATTTTTGCACCCAGGGGCATTTTGGTCATTTTTGCACTCAGGGGCATTTTAGTCATTTTTAAGTTC